>JASAMW010004163.1:0-16674 GCA_030247985.1 Epsilonema sp. ZAB3_2 | reverse complement strand
TACATATCTGTGAGTAGGGTACTGTGGGGTAAACCCGGCCACCGAAGCTCCTTTGAACTTGCTGTTTCAGCAAACGATGAATTGAATAGCTCATTTGAAAGAGGAGACTTCAAGGAATCGATTTGATGTAATCGTTGTCTCAATTCGCTTTATTGGTTGCTGAGATAGGCAGACCTGAAACTTTGGTGGCCGGATTTTCCCATGGCCGGGTTTATCCCATCGTACCCTATGGTAGTCTGTCCAGGGAGAAATTGTCTGTCTGTCTGCATTTGCCCTTGTGCGGGTGGTGAATTGCAGGGGTTATTTCGGGTGTCTGGTAACGCGACGAAGATGCGAAAGCTGAAGGCTGGTTTCGACGCAGGGGAGGTGGATTTATCGGATTTCGATCGAGACCCTCATTCCATCGCCGGTTAGTAAAGGCGTGAGGGTAGGGCGGGGAAATTCGGGCCATCCCGACCTGAGTTCAGAATTGGAAAGGAACAAAATGTCCGCCTGTTCATTGCATTCCATTTGCAATCCAGCTTTCCTACCTCCAAAGTGGAGATAAGCAAGCGATGTCCCGAATTTTCCCAGGCTCAAATAATAACAATAGCTTGGATCATCGTACAGCTGTGCACATACTGTACATACTTGCGGTTAATTTTAAATTACCTACTCTTTGTATGCGTTGTGTAGGTGTGCTCAAATCGTACCTGAGAGAGCTACCGGACCCTTTGATGACGTCCGCTCTGTATCAAGAGTGGGCCAGGGTAGGCAGGTAAGTAATTTGGAGACACGCGATGTAAGCAGTGGACGCCTTGGCCTTGCGAGCATGATGAATGTACGCATTTATAATATCGGGGTTTTCAAGCTCGACTGTAATCACAGACGTTATCGCTGTTATAGGGTAAAAATGTAATATGGGCCCGGGTTTACCCCATACCCGGCCACCTATCTTTTGAAAGAAGAGAGTTCAAGGAGCTACGTAGGCAGGCGGCCGGATTTTCCCTTTTTCGCTTATCTCTACTTTGATGCAACCGATCAGGCTGCAATTCTATGTTATGATACCCCTGCGTGTAAAGCTAAGGGTACAAGTAAGACTTCACCGCTCACCACGCCACCTGACGACAAGCGCGGAAGCAATAAAAAAGAAGCGACGAAGCGACAAAGACGCTACATGAACGCCTAGAGCACGCACTGCGCAAGGCCGTGTACTCGTAGAGAGGCCTTCTGACGAAGGCCCCGCCTCCCTTCCCTTCTTTTCCTTCCTTCCTTCCTTGTGCAACACTGCTGGAAAATAAGAATAGTGTTTCGCTTTTAAACCGCTAGAGGCGTGGTGAGCGGTGAAGTCTTACTCGTTCCTCGCAGTTTACAAGTTGAATATGCTGGGTGGCTTGCTTGCAGTTTGGAGGGGGAGGAGCGAGTGGCGGGGGTGGGCGAGTGTCTGTCGCGCCTGCCGCCGCCCAACCGCGCCAACCTGCGCTACCTCCTGCGCTTCCTGCAGCTGATGACGCAGGAGGAGGCCAGCAGTCGCATGTCCGTCTCCAACCTCGCCATCGTCTTCGGCCCCAACCTCGTCTGGTCCGGCGCCAACGAGACGGCCGGAGACGCGAGCTTCCTCGGCAGCCGACTCGTCGAGTGCCTCCTCTCGCGCGCCCAATACTTCTTCCCCGGAGGTACTAGGCGTTGATTGAGTCCGATGCATGGACCGCTTCAACACACCGACCTCTTGAATTTTAGTACGGATTTTGGAGTGGTCCAAATATGTTACAGCAGTCCATAATTCTGGCGACATCTTGAATTCGGTTGGACCGATTGAAAATCCCGTACTAAAATTCAAGAGTCCATGCTTTGTAGCGGTCCATGCATCGGACTCAATCAGCGCCTACTTACTTAGTATGCAGGCCTACCGTGTAGCGATTAGCGAAGCTGTTTACGCACCGGGTCAGATGACCTGTACGTACGTACGTATGTATGTATGTATGTATGTATGTATGTATGTATGTATGTATGTATGTATGTATGTATGTATGTATGTATGTATGTATGTATGTATGTATGTATGTATGTATGTCTTCTACCGTACCGTAAAAACCTCACTGTTTGCCCCCTGCCAGCCCTGTGCTCACTCACACGTACACTCCTACATATAGTAATTGTACATACATACATGTACTTACGCTAGCTCTGTGCGACGCAGGTTCCCCGCTTCCTCATGCATTCATTGTACATACTGTACGTGCGTGCTGTATGGTGTGTTGTTGTTGCAGAGATCAGTTTCACGAGTACGCTGATCGGCACTTTGCACGATCGCGACGGCGGCTTCGAACAGAACAACGCCGTCGGAGCCGGAACCAACTTTAACAACTTGGGAGGCCCAGCGACAGATGTGCAGCAGCAGCGACGATCGCCCCCGGAACATGCTTATCATCATCCTCCGACTGAGAACAGAATCGGCTCCTCCTTCTCCGCTACCGGTAGTCTGGGAAGAGAACGGGGTGCCAGCGCCTTCGCAGCAACAAGGTGGGTGAGTTGGATCAATAATGGTGCGCTTCATGGCGCGTTCACCAGACGTCCGTCCGTCAAACGTATCTAGAAGTACATGGTTGTTTGCGGTGTGCCATGTACTCCTAGATACGTTTTACGGATTTGACGGACGGACGGATGGATTTACGTACGTAACGGACGTCTGGTGAACGCGCCATCAGACGTGAACTCCCAATTCGCTCCGAATTCGGAGCCCTGACTATGCTTCAACATGTAAAATCTCCGGGTTCGCTTCGAACTCGCTCCGTTTTTTTGGAACATGCGTGTGAACAAACCGAGTTTGAAATTCGATGAGGTGTGAGTAATTGACGTTCGTTTCGGTTCAGAACGAAGTCATTCCAAACTCGGAGCGAACTCGCTCGGAGCAAACTCGGAGCACGTCTGAAGCGCCCCAATAATGCTGTGCTGTGTGCCCTCGAGCTCCCACAAAATTCGTACACCCTGGGTCGGTGTAGAGTAGACAGTTTGAAGAAATCGCAGGCTGCCCGTACAAATTATAGTACGGTGCCCACACATAGACAGTTGTGAAACGCGCGCCAAGTTCTGGTCTTCTTACGCAACTGTCTACGCGCGCGCCGTTCTTTGTACGCAGGGCATAGACAGCGTTCGGTTTTTCAAACTGTCCACGCCGACCCAGGGTGTTCGACTTAAAATTGTGGGAGTTTCGTGGCGAGGACTACTGTTCAATCGCATACAGTGCTCTACAACCGTATTTTTGGGTGCATGGATGTCCCCCTTTAAGTATATCCCCCTGGTGTATGGCCCCGTACTGTAGAGTACCTGAACCTCCCTGTGTTAGCTGATCACAAGCTAATATCATATATCATTAGCTAGTTCCAGGGCTGCATATCTATCTTAGCAACCAATGGCTCGATTGAGACAAATATTATATCAATCGATTCCTTGAATTCTCCTCTTATCAAATGAGCTATTTGGTTCATCATCATTTGCTGGAACAGGAAGTTCACCCCACATTACCCTATATAGGTACTGTGCGTACGTACGCTGTCATTCGTTCTGTTCGTTCGTTCGTTTCAGCTCTGGTCATTCTCCGCCCGACTTTCATCACTCGCAACAGCAACAGCATCAGCATCGTCGACCGAAAGAGCGCGCTCCGCCTCCTCCTCTCGCCCCCTCCGCCCCGCCCCGAACCACTTCCGCTTCTTTTACACAACCGCAGCAAAACACCGCAGACAACCACCAACTGTACCACCGATCTGGACCGCCTAGCAAGAGCAGTTCCGGCGGCTCCTTGGACGAGTACGGATCGGAAGAGAGCGAAGAGGAGGGGGAAGAAGCGATCGGCGGCGACAGAGCGAAGACGAAGGCGGCTTTGGCTCCGGTGCCGATGGCCCGCTCCGTCATCTCGGCCACGGCGTATTTTTCCGCGGAAAACTTGGACGAGGAAGGAGGAGGCGGAGATGGTGGTAGGCGAGCGGAGAGGGGACATCGGAAGAGCAACTCCTTGGACTTTAATCAGCAAGAGCCGGCGCCGCCGTCGACGACGACGCAAAGTCCGGCGCGACCTCCGCCCCCTGTGATGCAAGCAGCGGCGGTTCAGGGCAGTAATTCGCTGAATAGCAGGAGACTAGGAAAGGCTGGAGCGGTGGAGGAGAAAGGCGCGGCGAAATCGAGTCCGCTTCGACCGCCGCTTCCGACGAGAGAGAATTTGGAGCAGAGGAGGAAGGAGAGAAAGGAGGAGGAAGGAGAGGAGCGAAAGGAGAAGACCGTGGTCGCGGCACCGCGGAAACTGAGGGCGGGGCAGCAGCAAGAGCAGACTATTAGGGAAGGCGGTAGTGGCGCCGGGGGCACGGTGAATAGGAGCAGCGACGGCAGCGCGAATGGGGACGAAGTGGCTGCTGCTGCTGCTGCTGGTGGTGTTAAGCAGACGCCGCCCGCCCGACCTCCGGTGCCGGCGAAGCCGCGTCAGGTGGACTCGGATAACTTCTCCATGACCAAACTGTGATTTTGCGCGCGTCTGCGTACTATTTGTTTTTGCTGTCTTGTCTTTGTATGTATTGTTACGTATATGTACGTACTTATAGTCGGCCAGTTTGAGCTGGCTATGACATTCAAGGCGCGTTGCGTAAAATTGATTCACAAGTGCGGATTTCTGTCCGTGCTTCGTGTACTCCTATTTCGCAGAAGTACGTGCAAACTACGCAGAACGACTTGAGTCCCATAGCCAACTCTCTCTGTCCGAACTGTAGTAGAGGGTTAAGTGATGGAAGGTGTATGAGAAGGCTTCCTTTATCCGCTTCTTTCTTCGCTTCCAAAAATGTGATTACTTATTTTGTTATCCTTTACTACTAACTCAAAGATGGAGAAAAATTTTGCTGTGCATCGCAGAAGTTTTACTACTTTCTGATATGATTTGCGGTCGATGTGCGTGAATGTAGGATGACTATATGAGTGCTTTTTTATGTTTATAAGCTAGCTACTGTTACAAAACAACTGAAAATGTTGGTTTACGCACAATTCGTAAGGTTGTGTTGTGTACATACGGAAGCTCAACTTGAGTCGAACGCAAAACCAGGCAATCTTTCCTGCGAATTCACTTCTCGTGTTGCATGAGTTTTGTGCTTATTTTTCAGCGAAGTTGGTGTTATTTTTTCCCTTTGTGAAAGGTGGACAAAGAAAACGAGATGAGTTTTGTGAGCTTTTTCAGCCGTTAGCTGTTTTGTGTATGTGTATGCAGTATTCCAGCGAGGTTGAGTGATTTTGTTTGGGTCTATTCCTGAAAAAAAATGCAATATTTTCCATGGATATACAAATCTGCTGTATGTGATAGGATCAATCGTGAGATTGTAGTCGGCCGAGGGTCAGCTTGGGCCTTTTCAAGCTATACGTTTGCAACGTCGTTACGTATTTTGTCTACAGTATGTTCATAACGGTACGTCCACCTACATGTGTAATGTTTATGACGTACACTCAGTTGTTGCAAGACTAGTTGTGCTTGAACTTGCAACGATATCATTATGACTAATAAAAGTCAATGTCAAAGCTTGACGCACCAAGTACCACGTACGTAACAACAAGGAAACGCAAACATTCGGATCAAGCAAATACGCATGCATGAGTAGGCTCCGGTGGGATAATATTTCTTGTCCTGTCAGTTCTTTTATGCTTGAACTGATGATTTTAGTGGAGTGAAATTTTAAAAAGTGATTCAAACATAGCCAAGGACAGTTTCATACTAAAGCTAAATAAGCTTTCTCTCAGCCAGCAATAGTTTGCAATGGTGAATACGAAATTGATAATAATTGGATTGAGAATTGCAGAATTTGTAAGTACCGTAGCATATGCGTACTGTACTATATGTACTACTCACTACTTACGCTCTTAAATTATTTTAACTCCTCCCGGATTTCGAAGTCTCCGACGCGTCAGACACTTTGAAATCCGGGAGGAGTTAATCGCCAAAAAGTTGTGTAGTGAACAAACTATTTCTAAGCTGTCGTTTAAGGTTCTGCTCTTGCTGATCATATCCTTGGTAGGCGCCGGATCCGGATTCTGCATTAAATTTACCGTACCAGGTACTGGTCCTGGTTCGGGACAGGAGACGAAAACGTGCGGATCCATTCCGATCGGCGATTGGGGCCAAAAGGTTCCGGTTTCCTACGTGCAGGAAAATTATGATAAAGTAAAGGGCCAGTATTTCACGTTCATCATCGGTTTCATCTTGATGCTGACGGCAGGAGCGTTCGCGGCTGTTCGCTTTCTCAGAAACTCCGAGCTTCGAATGATCGTAAGGATAGAACGCGTGCGTATACTAAGATTTTTTTAAGTTTTGAGAGTAGCTTGGGTCATATTCATTTTAGGAATTGGCGTACACGCTCAGCGGTCTGGTTTTATGTGTCATATTCGGCGGTCTGGAAGCATGGTACGGTGGGGGTTTCGGACTCTGTGGCAAGTTCAGCGGCTGTAGCGTCATCGTCAGGTCATGGCAGGCTGCTTCAGTAAGACAAAGAAGCTTATACAATCAAACCGTTTTAGCTTAATACTGAGGTCGTGCCGTACGCCACGGCACATACTGCATCATTTTGTTTTAGGTTTTCTCTTTCTTCAACGTGATTACCTATATTGCTGACACTTGCTTTACATTCATTACTCATGACTGACCGACCGACCGACCGTAGTAAACTACTTTGGCGCTCTGCTTTGGCTGCAAGCAGGAGCAGCTTTAGAAGGAGTAGCCAGTGTTTCTGTCACAGGTTGTTGTTGTATACTTGTACAGTATGTAATAGACAATAGAGTCAGCGTGCGTGCATCGCCATGTACATACATGGAAGCAGCATTGCTTTATGTTATGTTGTGACTTACGTATGTAACGTAGGCTACGTAACGCCTGCACCATGCATCTTGTGTAAAGTGTGATGTACAACCAGTGGTCATACATGTTTAGGGGATCGGTATCAACGTATACATAAACATAGACATACTGTACGTACACGTGTATCACGTCAACGTATGTACGTAGTCGTGTTTGTGTCACCAGCATAGTTTTAATGGCGATTCTTGCGCGAAGTATTCTTTCGTCGTTCATATACAATACAGTACGTATACTATGTATGTGTGAATACCTACATACATACATACATACATGTTGTATTATGGTGGTGCAAGATCGTCGCCATGTCTGTCACCTGCGCGTCCGAAAAACTTTCAGCACAATGGCTCCTTTGCTCATCCCACGTTATGTTATGTATTATACGTACACATGCACGCACTGCGGATTATTTCTGTGATAGTCGTCGTGGGTCGTAGTTTTATTTTCGTCATATTGCATACTCTCTTCCTATTACTACGCACATTAATGTGTGTCGCGTCGTGTTCTATTCTGTACACACTCCTTTTCAAAACAACTCTTCTTTTTCTTCTTCAAAACCCACACTCAACGCAATGTTTGAATAACAATGACATCCAGCCATTGTGGTTTTATTGTCCATATTAACCGTGGTGTTTTTGGTCGCCGTGTCTTCTGCGATTCTGTCATATTCTTCTATTTGACGGGGGCGCCAATAAAGTTCTGCGCAGTGAAAGAATGATGTTGGAAGATAAAAAACAAATATTGGATAATTCAAAGTGCCGCAACATAGTGCCTTTCGACTGACATCGTCATCAACTAGCCATACTACTTCACACATTCAAGCTTGGTATTGCGCTGAAGTCAAACACACAACAGCTTCACACCCCCACGGAAATACCCACAGAACCAAATTTTAGAGGTTTTCCATTTCTAACTGCCGCAGGATAGCAGTTCGTCGCTGTACACGATAAGTGGCTGATTGGGAAGTGTTAAGAAATGGGGGCGTTTGGCGCCTTCACCGCATACGGAATCGTGGGTCGCATTCTGAAATATGGATTTTATTCTACCAATTTGATATCGACGGTAATACAACATACAGCTTAACCTACGAAATAACCTGCAGCAAATTGTAAATATTATTTAGACCAATTCAGATAATAGGCCTACATACATAAGCTACCGTACATGATTATTCGTCTTAGCGTGTGTTTTGATGTTCGGATTACTAATTTTAGCTGATTCTGCTCAGTTCAGTCACTTTCGGTTTGTACATGGCTGTCACCAGGAATCTCTATGCTCCCCTAATCAATCCGAGGCCACTCTACGTGGACTTAGCCAACGTATTGGTGGTCGTCAGTTTGTTAGCCATATTCAACTGTTTTCTGGGCTTCTATTCAACAAGCAGAGAACTAAGATGCTTTATTGTTACTGTAAGTAATAAATAAAGTATAAGTATCTAAGGGCGTCTGTGGACAATAGTATATGGACGACAAAAATTAAAAGTAAATTAAAAAATAAATACGAAGGCCTGTTTACGACAACTAATTATAAACGCATGATAATTTTTCTTATTATTTTTTAGTTTTCCCTTGTCAACGCAGTAATATTTATCATGTTGTGCATCGGTGGTATGATGGGTTTCGTCTTCAGAAACAGGGTAAGAATGGGAACGCACTACACGTTCAATATTGATAAAAAAATTGTACCGTATATTGTGAAGGGCGAACATTTTTTCAGCTGGTGAATCAAATTCCGTTAGACGTGAAAATGCTCAGCTCTTTGCAGCAGCTTTACGGTTCGGAAGAAAACAAGGAAATTACCCAGGCCTGGGATGATCTGCAGAAACATGTAAATGCGTCACCGCTGCCGTTAGTAATTATTGCCATTAATTGTCTTTAATTATGATTGATAACCTTTCTTGTCAACTTCAGTACCAATGCTGTGGTGTTAACGAGCCGGCCAACAACTACGAGGCTTGGCATCGCTCCAAATGGTACATGCAACAGCCGGAAGCGAGCAAGCGCGAAATACCCATGTCCTGTTGTCGCTTGGACAAGAATGGGCAAATGGTCAACCGAACTAGGTGTGAAAATTTACGCCAAAATCAGGAGGCTGATGCCACCATTATCAACATGAAGGTACCTGACCTACATACACAAATTCAAAAGTACACGTACAAAGGCAGTGTGTTTGTGTTTGGAAATGTGTCAAGTGTGCTGCTGTGTTATCGTACGCTCTACTCTGCTCTGCCCCTGCATTAAAACAGATTAACATGCTCATTTTCAGACGTGCTATGAACCACTTCTGAAAGATCTGCTCCACATATCATTTGTCGCAGCTGTTTTATCTCTTGTTTCTGCTGGATGGCTACTTATTCCAGCTATTTTTGCCGCCGGATATGCACGACTGATACAGAAATAGGCTTTGTGTGTGATAGATGCAAGACTCCTGCCTAAAGCCTTGTTTGTATGAGATAGATGAAGAATAGTTTACATAGACTAAAATTCACAGTCGCATAAACACGACACATCTCCAATAATTACTGTAGTTCATACTTCATCTGTCTGCCAGAAGACATACACATTATGTAATTAATTACACAATGTGTTGTCTGTTGTGTTGTGTTGTGTTGTGTTGTGTTGTGTTGTGTTGTGTTGTGTTGTGTTGTGTTGTGTTGTCGTTGTGTCCGCTTGGAACCACTTGACCTAAAAAATCTAGTTAATGGATAAGTTGTGCCAACATTGCACCTACACAATGCGTACTGTAAACCCTCGTTTATAGCCCCCTGGGGCTATCAAAACGTTAGTCGCCGACTAGGGGGCTATATACAGGGTGTCTTTTTTTCTCATGGATGATTTTGATTGCCAATTTCAACAGGTTTCCTGCAGCGATTTCGCTCAAATTTTCCCCACGTATTCCCGAGCGTTTGCCATTTACTTGGTAAAAATTTCAAGGTGAAATGCTGTATTGATAGTCAGACTTATTCCCTTCCTTTCAAAACGGCAATTTTGAGCTTTTTCTACCGACTTTTTACTGCCAAATGATTGAAAGACGTTTGTTGGATCCCAACGGCTCATTCCAAGGAGCAAAATGTTTCAACAAGATGGAACCAACCTACACGTCCTAAACGGACAAAAAACATTGACCAGTGTTGGTGGCTTAGAGATTGTCTAGTGCTGCTCATGCCTCATCAGTGCTTCATCATCAGCTGATGAGCCATAACCATCAGATTAGATTACTCCCGAATTCTTTATGGGGTGCAAAGACGGAAAGGGTCTACAAAGACAATCCAAAGCCGTGTACCATGCGAAAAAATGCAGCAGTATTGCCATTTGCCATGTTTTTCGATATCTTGATGGAAGAATTGTAGCAGTAGTCGAATAGTATGGTGAAAATGCTGAAAAATTGTGATCTCATTTTCTCCGCTGTACTTCTCACTGCCAGTGCATCATTTCAACTCGAAATTTTTATCAAGTAAATGGCAAACGCTCGGGAATATGTGGGGAAAATTGGAGCAAAATCGGTGCAGGGTAACCTGGTGAAATTGGCAATCAAAATCATCCATGAGAAAAAAGACACCCTGTACGAGGGGGGCTATACACGAGGGGGGGGCAATACACGAGAGGGCATTTTACATTTGCACCCAAAGTAAGGTTTTTTGACCTCCTGAACTCATTTCTGGCGGTTATTTTGCATGTTTCCAAGCTCCTCTAATCAAAACTGCAGCTTTTAGCCCGAAAAATTGTGAAATTTTAGTCATCAAAGATTTTCTGTCGAAGAGGCGACACAAATAAAATGTTCAGAACTGTTCCAAATGATGTGCAAATGATCTCCTATGCATGAAAACACCCTCAAAACGCTGTTTTAAGGGCAAAAACATACGTTTTCCGTTGCTTTTCGCGTTTATCAATAGGGGGCTATATACGAGGGCAAATGATGTTAGTAGCCGATTAGGGGGAGCTACATACGAGGGGGGGGGGGGGCTATATTTGAGGGGGCTACAAACGAGGGTTTACAGTATATGTATGGATATATAAAAACCAAAAAAATAAAGTGTGCAATACGAAAATGTTCTTTTCCTATGTATCCTATTTCATACGAATCCAACAGTTTACGACCAGCTTTATATTTTGTCAATCATGAATCCAACTCCCTCATGCTTCGGGCCACGTTCTGTCATAATCTTTGTGATACTATTCTATTCTTGCTTCGTGCATTATTGCACCAGTAATCAGAAATCTTGTTGTCGTCTTCCAAAAGCCCCGACTTCATGCTCAGGGTGGCGTCAACGCTTCTATTTTGACCAAACGTCCGGTGCATGCCACTCTTTCAACGATGGCGGTTGCAAGTTGAATGACAACAATTTCCTCACACTGCAAGAATGCCAACGGACTTGCGTAACAACTGCTACAGCAGGTGATAAGAGAGGAGAAATCAGTTTTATGGAATCTGGAGCAAAGCATCCAACTCATGATGTATGCCGTTTTCCTCTGGACCATGGACGGTCGGTACAACGATGGCGCTATCATACTGGGACTGGTCACTGTGAACCATTTGCGTTTCTGGGAGCAGGTGGAAATGAAAACAACTTCGATACAAGACACTCATGTGAATCGCGTTGTATCAGAGGAGGGGTACCTTAGGTACGTATACATGTACATCATACTGCGCACTTACTGTACAGTAGGTATGTACAGTGTCAACGTGACGTACCTAAAAATTGCCTTTGCGTTTGCGCAACCAAAGTGATTCACATCTTCAAGTACAGTATGCCAATACCAACCGACGGAATTGTGTGATGTATTCAGAAAAAGGCTGTAAAATCAAGTGACCAAATAAACCCATTCCGATCTTTCAACCCTTCCTTCTCTGATATCACTGAGTGCGTCCTGCAGTCGCTTCATCACTGAGCCAGCCTTTTCCTCTCCAGTAGCTGGACAGGGAATTTGCAACCATTCTCCGGTTGGCTTGTAGAAAATTGCCTGAATTGCGTCGAAATTTGCCCCCGTTCCACAACCAAACATCTCCTCCAGTTGTCCATGACTCAGCCAGTACCTCAGCTCAGCCATGGTGACTTTCGTCTCCAGAACTTGATCTACCATCTTCTGCTCCTTGGCCAATTGCATGATGCTGTCGCGCGTGACTCCGGGTAGGATGAGATTGTCCTTTAGCCATGGCGTCACCAATTGTAATCGCTCCTTCGCATTTGCACCAGCACCGTCGCTTTCAAATGGGCGACGGAGAATGAAGCAAATATTCATGCCTCCAGCTTCGGTCAATTCTTCATCTGGTCCATAGAGCCACAAAGCCTGTCATTCAAAAAAGCACAAGAAGTCTGTCATGGTATATGATTACAGTATGTATATGAATGCACACTGCACAGACATGGTTGAGGTTCAAATTCGGGCGACGTATGTACGTACAGTACGCCCGATGTACCGACAATTCGTGTGCACGGCAACAATAACAACGCCGCTTCGCCTACTGTAGCGCGCATCCATACGTTGTGGCGTTGCACCACAAACGGCACGGACTGACAGTCTGAAGTTGAACCTGGCGCACAGCGGGCATCTTAAAGGGGGGGGGGGGGGGGGGATCTGGCGGGATAGTTTGTATGGGGAGGCAAATTTCGAATTTCTAACATTTGAGAGGACCTACCAATGTAAAATCGCATCCTCTTTTGATCCAACCCCATGTTCTGGAGTCGATTTTGCCTCTGTGAAGCGGCGCCCCAATCGCCCACGTGTGTACATACCTGATTGCAGCCATGTTCCTTTGCGAGCTTATTGACGTAGAGGGTGGGAGCGAACATGCCGGCCATCTTGTGCTCGCCGCATCCGCCGGGCCAAGCGCGCACGAATCGCGGGTCCGCGTAGAGTTTGGAGCCATTCGGACTGGAGAGAAAACTGGCGACGGTGGACGGAGAGGCGCTGGTGATGCAGTAGAGGGTGGCACTTCGCGAAGGTTGATGAGCGTACGTCGCCTCCGTCCCGATCAATAAAATGACGTCGCGAGATTTAGAGATATAGGTACTTATGTAAAAGGTCGAAATTATTCACAGTACCGGAGCCGAATAGCCTGATCCATCATCATCCCAATCCTCGCCCATTTTAGCAAACTGTACTATATATGTACGTACGTACGTACTGTACACAGTAAAATTAAAGTAGTATGTCTGTACGTAGACTATACAGTACGTAGCTACGTGGAAAACATGCCCAGACCCTTTGCCTGCAATGCATCCATGCACTCTGCTTGCAACGTCATCTATACAGGGCGCAGGTAAAGACTGCCCTGGCGATACGGCGGTACCCAGTCCTGGTCCGTGCGAATCAACTCTGCCAGGCACTGCAATGCAAGAATTATGCCACCGAATAGCTGCGTATCTGTGCACTGTACGCAGCTGTGCACATACAGTACATGCATACCGTGCTGTACTATACATACGTACTGTACGAACCTTCAGCAGCTCATGTTCGTCAAAATTTGGCAAGCCCGCTCGCGTAGCTCCCAAGTTCAGGCGGTGCATCTTGTATTCAGGTCGAAAGAGGCGAATCCTGTCGTCTTCGCCTCGAAAACACTTCAGTGTCTCCATGTTGGCGTGACCGAAGTGGAGGACGAGCGCGGCCGGATGCACGCTGAGGTCGCGGAAGGATTCGATCCGCGGTCGCGACCATCCCTGCGCCTCCGACCACTCGACCACCAGCATATGTGGACCGAATTGACTGCCGAACAGATCCGGCCAATTGCTCGGCAATGGCGGTTTTTCGGCAGAGGGGATGAGGCGCTTCTCGAGATCGCAAAATCGAAACATTCTCTCTTCCGTTTTTCACTAATGACGAAGGGCGAGCGTTGAACGTTGACTATTGTGACAAAACTACTACTAAAACTGTATTTTGTCGGTATGTTTGCACATCACTTCGCTAGAGACAGATAACTAAACTACTAATATTATCTCTCCTTTTGTCCGTGGTTACGGATGCAACTTGTTGATGCCCCAGTTCAATATCCGTGTCAGCATCGGTATCATCAAAGCACGCAGGTGAAACATTGCAAATAGAAGGACTACTAAAGTAAAAAAGTACATTACATACATAAATAGGACATCTGTATAGTACAGTAGTTATCGCGACCTGAACTAAAATAACGTTGCCAATTGCCACTACGCCACAACACAAAGCAGCTGGATGCGTGACAAACTCTACTGAGCTGTTTCGTCCGAGGAAAAATGGCGTACAAGTATATCACGTACGTACGTACGTGCACACAGCGACGGCAGCACAAAACTGCGGAAAAGGAAATTCCAAAGATTCCAATTTCCGCACCAGAAAAGACAAACACATCAGGCGTCCAGCCAGACCCTCAGCCGCTTCCAGTCTCCGCTTTTTCCTTCGCGCTGTCCGGTCGAGCCTTCCTTTGCTGCGTCTCTGATCCATCAACCGGCCATGTATCACCGTTGGGCAGCCGAACCCTCCCCGTGGAACTGGAACAACAGCTGGCAGCAGGGCCGCTCGGGACCTTGGGACGGAGCCGGATGGGACCAGGCCTCATGGGACCAGTGGGGAAGCGGCGCTCAGCAGCCATGGGTCTGGGGCACTAAGCAGTGGTGGGCCCAGCAGCCTGGAGGGGTTGGTCACTGGGGCAACGTGCAATGGACATGGCCGCAAGGACAGCTGCAGCAGCCGTGGAGCCGCGACCAATGGCAGCAGCAGCAGCCGTGGAGCCGCGACCAATGGCGCTGGGGTGCTGCGGATCCCAAGTGGTGGCAGAAGTGAAGGAGCGAAAGAGGCGGCTGCGTCGCGGCGCGATATGATCTATCTAACCGTACAAGCAGGCTGACTGTACTTTTTGTGTGATACTGTACGTCATGTACACACTGTGCTCTTTCGCTGAGTAAAAGTTTCGTGTAGCCTACCACACCATTGTACGATTCCTGCAGGTTAAAAGACTTCTTCAAATTCCGGCATTATTCGAAGGTCTCACGTTGATGCGTTTGGTAGCAAGTAACCAACCAACGTCTTAACGAAAGCGACTATGCCGGCGCCCCAATGAAGTATTCTTGATCAGCACATGCACAGTGTTGTTCTTGACAGAGCGAAGAAAAGAAGCAATAGTATTTCTTTTTAGGACACCACATGCACATATACCGTATTTACCGGTGCATAGCCCCATGGGGGTATGCAAAAATTGAGAGGTCCCATATGGGGGTATGCATAGGGGGGGGGGGGGGTTTATGCATTGGGGGGGTTATGCATGGGGCATTTTTTATGTTTTTGAGAGGTGCGCAGAGGCATATTTTTTAGGTCAAAAGCACGTGTTTTACGGCATAATTGAGGTCAAAGCAGGGTTATTCTAGTACAATACACCCCCAAGCAGGCTTATAGGCATCTTAGCTTGGTGTGGGGGTGGCTATGGGTAGCTTATGACCAGCTTACATAGGTAGGTTCAGGTACTGTACAGTACATATGGGGGGTATGCATAGGGGGGGGGGTTATGCATTGGGCATTTTTTATGTTTTGCCAATATGGGGGTATGCATTGGGGGGGGGGTTATGCATTGGGGGGGGGGGGGGGGGGGGTTATCTACCGGTAAATACGGTACGTACGTAAGGACACGCAAGCACGCTACCAGAAATATATAACATTATAGAAAGGGGGGAATATGCATCTGACGTAGTGAGGCAGAAAGAAGGCCAGCGACCAAATCGGTTCGTATGACTCGTTCGAATTTACGACGCGTCGTATGTGCGACTTGTGCGCGTCGTATATACGACGGACGGTCGTATACACGAACAAAATTTTGTTCGCATATACGACCGTCGCATATGCGACCGAGTCGTACATACGACCGAACAGAAAGCAACACGTCGCATACGCGACCGCAAAATGGGTCTTATTTTAGGATCACGGTAGTCACACATAGGGCACACAAAATCGCAATACTTTTCCACTCCATTTTCGTCGATAAATCATGTTTCATCGTCGATATTTTCAATCAAACACAAAGGAAAAAACTCGAATTAAATCTCATCACTAGGTATGTATAGGGTGTCTCATAATAAACCATCCACCTTTCCATGCATGTAACTCTGGAACCACACTTTAGATTTTCATGCGGTCTTTTCTATTTTGTAGTCAAGGCTTCAACTGAGATCTCTACAAAATTTCAGCTTCGTACGCCCAGTAACACCTTCTTTCTCCGGCGGTCAAAAACGAGGGTTTTTCTAACTGGAAGTGCCGATTTAGTGGTATTTTGGGCATGGGTCCAAGATATAATTAGTCTCGTAATGAAAAAAGAAGTCCCAAAATGCCAGGAAATGTGAATCTCATGCAGTAACCCCAATGCCACCATAGCAAACGCATGGAACAGGGTATCTTGAAAAATTAAGACCGAATTTTTCTCCACACTGAAGAAAAACGTCGATTTTGAACTTCGAGATTCAAACCGTTGTAATTTCCTAAGGATGTGAGTGAACAAAATAGCTGAAATTTTGTGCAGATCTCAGTTGAAGCCTTGACTATAAAATAGAAAAGACCGCATGAAAATCTAATGTGTGATTCCAGAGTTACATGCACAGAAAGGTGGATGGTTTATTATGAGACACCCTATACATACCTAGTGATGAGATTTAATTCGAGTTTTTTCCTTTGTGTTTGATTGAAAATATCGACGATGAAACATGATTTATCAACGAAAATGGAGTGGAAAAGTATTGCGATTTTGTGTGCCCTATGTGTGACTACCGTGATCCTAAATAAGACCCATTTGCGGTCGCGTATGCGACGTGTTGCTTTGTTTGGTCGCACAGCGAGGTTAGACCGGGTCGCATATGCTCAACA
>JASAMW010004161.1:0-19064 GCA_030247985.1 Epsilonema sp. ZAB3_2 | reverse complement strand
TTTTTCCCCATTCGTACCCAGTATTTTTCCCCATTCCCCACCTTTTCTACCGCATTGCTGCAGGTATGTTTATCATTTTGTGATAGGAAACCGCTGTGGGTGAAACTGCCAGCCTCGGCTCCTTCCGTAGTGTCACTGCGTTTTTCCAATCGCTTGACGCATCTCATCGCGCGATTCAACAAGAACCTGAAACAGATTCCCTGGAGCTCTTGTCGATGGTTCTTCGAAGTGGCGCAACTGTCTACTTTCGGAGGTAGGTACTATGGGGTAAACCCGGACACGGGTGTAAACCCGGACACCTACTACAGTATATCTCAGCAACCGTACGACCGATTGAGACAAGTATTCTACCAATTGATTCCTTGAACTCTCCTCTTTCAAATGAGCTGCAATGTTCGTCATTCGCTGAAGCGGCAAGTTCAGAAAAGCTTTAGGTGTCCGGGTTTACCCCGTGTCCGGGTTTACCCACAGTACCCTACTGGATGATGAAAACAATTCAGTGGTATTACTGTAGTTTAGTTGTGACAAAAATGGTGCTAAATTTGACCTAAGAATCCTGGGGTTTGCTACGTACTGTGTACCGTATTTACTGGTGTATAAGCCCCTATGCATAGCCCCACATGTACTATGGACGTGGAGTACGTGAAGCTACCTGACCTATATTAGCTGGTCATGAGCTACCCATAGCCGCTCCCACAACAAGCTATGCTTATAAGCCTGCTTGGGGGTGTATTGTACTAGAATAACCCTGTTTTGACCTCAATTATGCCCAAAGAAAGACGCATGCCTCTTTGACCTTAAAAGTATGCCTCTGCGCACCTCTCAAAAACAAAAAATGTCCAATGCTTCTCTTCTATGCATAGCCCCATATACGTAGGACCTCTCAGTTTTTGCATGGGGCTTTGCAACGGTAGATACGGTATGTATGTATGCATGTACCGGATTGTCAACTCAAGCTGGTTCTCATGATTTGATTGCCATGTTTTTAGCCAATGCCAAGTGTCGATCAGGCTCGAACAGACTGATTGTCAAGCTGGGGAAAGGAGCGAGCGTGCAAGTTGGCGATGAGCTTCCCATCAGACTGACTGCTTTGTGCCGCGGCATCTGCAGTGAAAGCCAAGGCAGAACTGAAGCCACAACTGAAGCTAACGCTATCGAAGCGTCACTTGAACGACCAAACTCGCCGGTATGTGAATGATGTACAGGGTGCTTTTTTTCTCCTGGCGGATTTTGATTGCCAATTGCGAACGCTCGGAAATATTTGGGCAAAATTTGTGCAAAACCGGTGGAGGGTAACCGTGAAATTGGCAATCTAAATCCACCAGGAGATAAAGAACACCCTGTAGTACCTGGGCCTGCCTGCACACATCTTCCAGGAATATTTACAGCGTAAATTGAGTTAGTCAAGTAATATTCATTCACAACCGTTTGGATGTTCTACTGTACTGTGTGTCACAGATACGACCAACGATTCACCTGCGGAAAACCCAGCCTCTGCTGGAGTGCGATCGACATTGCTTGATTCAAGTGGCACGCGTCAGGGGCAACGGTGGCAGACCAGTCAAGTTCCACTGGTTCTTCGTGCAAAATGAGACAAGTAAGTAAATCCATACTTATTACTTTCGTCTCAAAAAATAACGTAATCCTGTTATTTATGATGATTACTTACGTGTCTTACCGCAGCAGCCTTTCCTCCTGATATTTTCTAAGGCTTATCTTCTCCTGCACTGACAGCGTTTCTAGCCGCTCAGGACTCCAGCGCTATCAGAGTACCAAAACCACTGGTAAGGCTCCCATTTCGCTTTGAAACCGATGGAACTATTGAGCCACAAGAAACTAATGTGTAATACGCAGGGTGCTGTGGGCCTGTGGGGTAAACCCGGACACCTAAGCTTTTCTGAACTTGCCGCTTCAGCAAATGATGAACATGGCAGCTCATTTGAAAGAGGAGTGTTCAAGGAATCCATTGGTAGAATACTTGTCTCAATCTGTCGTATGGCTGCAGAAATATACTAGGTGTGCGGGTTTACCCCCGTATCCGGGTTTACCCCACAATACCCGACAATACGTTAGTGTTACTGTGTTGAGTTGAGTACTATGTGTTGTTGTGCGTAGCTGGAACCGAATACGGACTACCTGATTGGTGTGCGCGCGTGCAACTTTCTCGGTGATTGTTCGCCCACTGCAAGCCAGCTGGTGAGGCAGGAAGATGGCGGCTTCAATTCCACGTTAATGGTGGAAGTGCAGGGAGTGCCGGACAGCAATCGTGTGCTGGTCAGTCAGCGTCTGTCTCTGCTGGCACACGCCACCTTTCTCTCTTGTCGCGGCCAGCTGACAGTACTGAAACGCAACCAGCTCCACTACGAGTGGAGAATGAATGGAGTGGAGCTACAAGGCGAAAGCAAGGCCATCCTCAACATTCCAAAATTCCGATTCAAGGCTGGAGAGAATGTTACAGTTACTGTGACAGGTACGTACGACGATATAATACTACTGTGAGCACAAGAGAAGTAGTCTGAAAAATTGGGCAGCCAGTGCGTGAGTCGAACACGCAGCACAGTGTGGGATTACGCCCCTCTTAGCGCATGATCCCATCTGACTGCACAGCTCAATGTCTCATGTACTTTACGTGCTTTAGGCTTCTCGTTTCGCCTCTCGCACAGCTTGTATCTAGCGCCTTGCGTACATATCGTCATTTCTTTTTATTACTACGTTTTTACGATATGCGGTAACGCGATTGGGTTGGTGGATAGCGACCCCGCGGTATTTAGTGAACGTGTGGATAGGTGTCTGCGGGTTCGTCGACGTCATTTGTTGTCAATTCTTATTTTCACTCGCTCCTTGTCCGCTCACAGATGATTGAACAAGGTCGGCGACCCCGCAGGCATCCGTCCAAAGTTTCACAAAATACCGCGGGGTGGCTATCGACCAATCCAATCGCGTTGGCGCATATGATGGATAGGGTACTGTGGGGTAAACCCGGACACGGGGTAAACCCGGACGGACACCTATGCCTTTCTTAACTTGCCGCTTCAGCAAATGACGGACATAGTAGCTCATTTGAAAGAGGAGAGTTCACGAAATCGATTGGTATATTATATTACTTGTCTCAATCGGTCGTATGGTTGCTGAGATATACCAGGTGTCCGGGTTTACCCCCGTGTCGGGTTTACCCCACAGCACCCTACTTGTTTCAGTAACATTTGGAAGCTTCTCGGCTGCGGATGGCGTGGAATTTGGAGTGGAAGGAGAGGCGCTATTGGTTCGACTGCACGGCAACCGGCGGAAAGTGAGTGGTCAGTCGAGTCTAGTGCTGGACGCTTCCGAAGCCAGGGATCCCAACCAGGCTGCAGCTGCACCTCTGGCCCACCGCTGGAGCTGTGTGGAGGTTGGGGAGGAGGGGGAAGAAGCACCCTGCGAACTCATCAGCAACGCCACCAAACGCCGCACAGCCTTCGAACACGCCTCACTCCCCCTGGACCGACCAGTGCTGGAGATCGATGCGCAGGAGTTGGCCTTGCCACCTGGCAAGTACGAATTCACTGACAATGTGAAGCCTACTGGATCGGAAGATGCAGGAGCAGCTGTGGTGAGAGTGAGGGTGGAAGTTGGGACGGAAAGCGCGCCGGTGATTCGCGTGCTCAAGTTCGGCAGACAGCGACCCAACGTCAATGAGTACATTCCCTTTCGGGCTGTGGTCGCTTCGCCCTCCCAGTTCTGCAATATCACACTCTCCTTTGGGGATGAGTTGGGCTTTGTTCACGCGGAAATGCCGGAAGCCTTGCAGGTATGCGGCAGAAAATGGCAGTAGTACATTAGGTATGTACTGTATGTACAGATACAGTAGGTACAGTAAGTTAGGTACAGAGGTAATGTACGTGCGTACTGGGTGCAGAAGTGAAGTTGCTATTGTAGGAAGTATTTCAGATAGAGATTGAAGTGATGGTGAAGTGAAGTGATGACGCAACAAACCAATACATACCGCGACAACGCGTCATTGGTTTGTTGTCCGTTTGCTGACGAATATTATATAGGTGTGTGCGTGTTATCGGTTTGTTGTTATTTCATCAACAAACCGAGAACAGCTGAGCGACTTGTTGTCAACAATAATGACGCCTTGTCGCGGTATGTGTTAAGTATGTATGTACATACGCACAACATATCTTCATTATAAGTATGCACATGGATAGGTACAGGCTGTTTCATATGATATGTCACCTATAGAAGTGCTAATAACTCCCGTATTAAGAGAGACATTTCAACCAGGTTTTTTTTATTAGAAACTTGAAAATATGCCTGACAAGCATGCAAAAATTCATTGGTGGGTCTTAAGTATGAAGGGAATTATGAAGCCTCAAACATTGGGGTCAAAATCGGCAGTGGCGTAAAAAGCGCTCGATTTTTGAAGTCCACATGGAAAGAGGTGAGCTGTTCCGCTCCATTCAAGCATCCATTCGGATCTTCTGGAGCTTACAATGCCAAAACATGAAGGAAGCATTGCCGCTATCCCTCTGAACATGCTTGAAAAGGAGTCTTTCCAGAGTTTTGAAGATGGCTGCACAGGTGCTGGAGAACGGAGGCGGAGACATCGAAAAATAGGACCTGAAAAGGCGTCGCTTGTTTCTTCGTTAATAGTGCGTGTACGTTAATGAAATTTTGCATGCTTGTCAGGCATATTTTCAAGTTTCTAATAAAAAAACCTGGTTGAAATGTCTCTCTTAATACGGGAGTTATTAGCACTTTTATAGGTGACATATCAAATGAAACAGCCTGTATATGGTACGTTCGTATGTATGTACAGCATTTAAAAATGTGTGAATTATATAGAAGAGAAGCTGGAAACGGGTGGAGAACAGTGAAAGTCGACCCTATTCCTTCTCCTTTTCCATTCCTCCAGCAGACACGGACGGAAGCAAAGGAGGTTGGTCGGGTTTGCAGCCTGGAGAACGCTATCAGCTGGAGATCACTGCTGAAACTGACGAAAGCTATGCTGAAACTGCCATCAGCTTCCAGACCAACGCGCCACCAACTGTTGGAACATTGAAGGTATGCGCTTGCTGCGCGGCAACAGTAGACCGGCGGGCGGATCGATAATGCGTTGGTGGTGATGCTCTGTTTGAGCGCCCGTAGCCCAGCCCAAGGAGTGACCAGAGAAAATAAACGCCTCTCCTTCGTCTACCATTAACTCGAGGCTACTTTATGCAGAACTGCATGTGTAACGTACTGCGTACGTATGGCAATAGCGTCCGAGGCCGGTAGTAGTGTACGTAAACAATTTCTAGGTATGTAGGGCGAGTTTAGCCAATCTGTCCCCGGACCGGCACTTGGTGGTGTGCCTAAGTCCACAGCTGTGTCCCGAGGGTAGCGGGTTCGATTCCCGTTCGGTCCTACTTTCTCTCCCCCCCCCCCCCCCCCCCTTCTTTGGGACCCTGCTATCGCCGTACGGAACGCGGCACATGTGTCAACATCAAGTACGTACATTCATCCATACATATTGTCGGTTGTGCATACGTACATGTATGTACATACAACTGCTGCATTGTGGCATTACATACATTCAGATATTGAACCGGGATGCGGTAAGAGCACTGTCAGTTCCTGTGAAGTTGGAAATCGGCGAAGGATGGGATGATAACAGCGAGGATTATCCATTCAGCTATCAATTCGGAATTAGAACACGCATGACTGATGGAAGTCATGTGGACCAGTGGTTTACAGCTTCTCTCTCCAATCAAATGGAAGTTTATCTACCTTCCAGCAAAAGCAAGCAGTCGCCTCAAACAGGTGATTTATTGGTGATACTTTTGGGTCACTAATAGGCCGCACAGACAGATCGCTACCTATTAACGTAGGTCAATGGGCGCTTCAGACGTTCTCCGAGCTTGCTCCGAGCAATTTCGCTCTGAGGAGTCTCCAAATTCGAAGCGAAATTCGGCTGTTCACACGTAACCGTTTTTTCTCCATATAAACGCGGCGAGCCGGCGAGTTTGTTTCGGTCGTTCACTTTTTGCAGCACATAAAACAAGGCGCTTCTTATCGCTCGAAGAGAAAGCAAAGCAACTGACCGCGCGCTAGCCCGCCCGTCCGCTGCTGGCTGGCCCACCCACACGCCACAGAAAACAAAGCGCGCGCTCCCTCTCGTTGTGTTCAGACGGGGAGTGTGTTTGTTGCGTTCGCCAGCTGCTTGCTGTTCCTTGAACTTCGAACAAGGAAAGACGACGGCTGTTCGCCTTGTTATTTCACATCTGCGATGACTTCTCTCCTCATATTATTATACTTGCGTACATGCACATCTTGTTCACTGCTTTACTGGTGCGCTTTTGAATATCTACAACATCCGCCAGCGTCTATGCGTTCTGTATTTACTATGCTATAAGCGCCGCGTCGTAAATTGCTGCGCAATTTCCAACTTTTCGCCATAGCCTAATGCAAATCCGCGCCGGTGTCTTTGAGATTTGGTCGAGTCGCGAAGCGACTGTCATGTTGTGACACACAAGAGGCACTGGTTGCGGTTATGTTCATTCGTATATTACGATAATCATAATTCTACTAGCGCATAGGTGGTGATCAACCTTATGTCATTTATGTACGTTAGGTACAAACCAGTCTTGTTGCACTATTGTATGTATCGCTTGTTGAACTGTTTGGTCGTTTCTTTGTCAGAAGAAGAGTATCGTATCTGCTGAGCGGTGGTGTGTTTGCTTTCTCGCACTCCGCTTTTCTCTCTGTCGTTGGTTACTGTACCGCACACATCACGACGGCTTTGCTTCGCACGTCTTGGTTAGCTTCCGTCTTGCCGTGGTCGCCGGTGAAGCTACGTGCGGAACTCGTTGGCGGTCATCGGACCTCATGCCGCCTGTCCGTTTGCCGTTCCTGTATGTACGTATACTGAACGTCATTGTGTACGTAGGTATGTATTTTTTTTTGTTTGTTTGTTTTTTTTTTTTTTTTTTTTTTTTTTTGTTTTTTTTTTTTTTTTTTTTTTTTTTTTTTTTTTTTTTTTTTTTTTTTTTTTTTTTTGTGTTGGGCGTTTGTGGTGTGTGGGGGGCGCTGCGGCGTTGCTTGTCTCTGGCTGGCTTGTTATGTGCTGGTTCGGTCGGCGTTTTTGTGTGTTCGCTTTACTGTCAGAGCGAATTGCTCGAGCACTCGAGTTCCTTATAGCATCTGTGGGGTCTTTCGCTTGGTGTCTAATGTACATACGTAGAGCTTAGCGTAGGAAAGTAATACTACTACGTAACCTAGGCTGAGTGCAAATCGTGCTGCAGAATTGTAGAATAGTGTCCAGAGTGCTACGGCTACCATTATTCCCTCCCATAGGACGTGTGGGACGCGACGCACGCAAGCGCTCCGTTCCACATTGTCCTCCGAAATGCCTCCCACTTGACTGCGAGGAGGCTCCGAATTCGGAGCGTAAGTCGGTTGTTCACACGTCTCCGAGTTACAAAATTCGGCTATTCACACGCACGTTTGGAAAAACGGAGCGAGTTCGAAGCGAACTCGGAGATTTTACATGTTGAAGCATAGTCGGGGCTCAGAATTCGGAGCGAATTCGGAGTTCACGTCTGTAAACGCCCCAATGTTATGTACTGTACATTCAATATTTCTAAATGCTCGCTTAATTATGTTTGTGCTCTTTCTCAGGTGAAACGTGTGGAAGAATGGCCTATCAAGCAATGGTGCGGGTTTGTGACAAGTTAGCTGCTTGTTCCTCCACTGTATCTCCAGTGTTACTGAGACCTGGGGTTTTGTCGGTGGAGAATGCAGAAGAGCAATTGGAGCAAATGAAGACTCTCATTCTGGCAGATTTGGAAGCAGGTACAGTATGTACAGTACACCATGTATAACGTACTTTACGTAGGCCAAGGTACCTGTGCAATGCACGTAACTGACTCACTCGAACTTGAAGCAACTTCAACTTGATTACGTTTTCCCGTGATTCCTGTAAATGTGTTCGACGTAATTTGCCTGGATTATCAAATAATCAAAGTAAAAGCGAGCGAGCATAGTATGTATGTACACACACTTGTAGGCACCTACGTACTTTGTTGCTTGATATTGACATCCATTACAACCGAAAGTTATACTCTTGCTTCTACGAAACACTCTGTGCATTGTCATCGTTGTCTTTCAGGTTACACCATTGGAGCTTACCAGAAACTGGAAGCCCTAAGGGCGGAGTACTGTGGTAAAGTGGGCATCAATGTTTCCTTAGTGAATGCAGTGGTCAGACAAGGACTCCGAGATCTCTCACTCTTGAGGTACCTACCTACTAGCAAAACTAGTCTTGTACGAACATACCCTCACGTATGGCTACATTTGCACTTTGCAGTGTAGTGGGGTTGGGGGTTTGGGTTGTGTGTGCTTGTCGTGTGTTGTTGTTTCTTGGTTTTTTTTTGTTTTTGGTGATTTCTGCGATGTTGGCTTTTATCTCTACTGTACATTGTATGCTAGTATGAGGATCCTTTTTTTGTTTATACAGTACACACCGGGTTTCTTTTTTCTTTCAATGGTGCGCTTCAGACGTGCTCCGAGCGAGTTCGCTCGAGTTTGGAAAGAGTTCGTTTTGAACCGAAACGAACGTCAATGACTCACACGTCTTCGAATTACAAACTCGGTTGTTCACTCACACGCATGTTTGAATAGAAAAAACGGAGCGAGTTCGGTGCGAACTCGGAGAATTTACATGTTGAAGCAAAGTCAGGGTTCCGCGAATTCGGAGTTCACGTCTGAAGCGCACCAATGCCTGAATGAGTAAGAGGAGATGTTTTTTAGTGATCCACTGGAAGTGTCAGCTGGTCTGTCGCAAGCTCTACAAGTACTGATTCAACATCAGCCCAATGGTGTCAGGGATTTTGGAGCTGGAGAGCTACTGGATCAACAGACACTGGCTGCCATCAATGACGTGACCAGACGTCTGCACTTGCCCAGTGCTTCAGAAGGCAGAAGAAGCAAGAGAAGTTCCCACAGTTCATTGAATGTTGATCTGTCTGCAGTTGTACAGAATCCAACTCGGGTAAGCTACCGTACACGTAAACATACTCTGACAAATATTCTGTACCTACTGTGTGTACTGTACGTACATTTCAGCATATCAAACAATGTGAGGTTACTGCAACCTACGGTTTTCTTTCATTTTAAGCTTGCTTCGTGGCTGATTAGCAAGGAGATAGAGCTGGCCAAGTCGACGGATGACAGGACAGCTTTGGATGGGTACATGACTCTGGTCGAGTCAGTATTGATGGAGTTTTGCAAGAATCGCGACTCCAGCCAACCTCCAATTCAGGTAGGTGAGCAGTTATCACCAATCATTTCTCGTTTCAAAAGTACCGTATTTTTGGGTGTATAGCCCCATACAAAAATCGAGAGGTCTGATGGGGGGTTATACACTGGGGGAGATATACAATGGGGGGATATACACTGGGCAAAATTTATGTTTTTGAGAGGTGTGTAGAGGCATGTTTTTGAGGTCAAAAGTATGTGTTTTAGGGCATAATCGCGGTCAAAACAGGGTTATTCTAGTACAAGACAGGCTCAGCTAAGCTTATAGGCATAGTAGCTTGGTGAAGGAGTGGCTATAGCGAGCTTATGACCAGCTTAGGTAGGCTAGGTACCTCCAGTACATGGGGGGATATACACTGGGCAAAATTTATGTTTTGCCAATGGGGGTTATACACTGGGGGGATATACATACACCCAAAAAATACGGTAGTGCTATGCATGCAGTATTTCTGATTGCTTTTTGCAGGTGGACTATGTCGACGGGTATGAGCCATGGTCCCACATTCAAGCTCAGGTTCTGGAGATGGATACCGATGTGCTGTCTGCTCAGATACGACTGGCAGATAAGACTCAATCTGCCTACATTCCAGCGCAGGTTTGTGCCGAAAAAGACAAAGCTGTAACTATAGTACGTCACGTAGTTGTATGTATGTACGTACGTACAGTACATACACATGTCTGACTTTATCCCGCATTTTCGTATTCACGCTATGCAGTAACGCGATTGGGTTGGTCGATGGCGACCCCGCGGTATTTAGTGAACGTGAGGATCGGTGTCTGCGGGGTCTTCGACGTCATTTTGTTGTCAGTTCTTCTATTCACTCGCTCCTTTTTCGCTCCCAGAGGATTGAACAAGGTCGACGACCGCGCAGACACCGATCTAAAGTTTCACTACATAAATACCGCGGGGTCGCCAGGAAAGTTCAAGGAATCGATTGGTAGAATACTTGTCTCAATCGGTCGTATGGTTGCTGAGATATACAAGCTGTCCGGGTTTACCCCCGTGTCCGGGTTTTCCCCACAGTACCCTATCTGTTTGCTGCAGCTGAAAGTCACGTCTGGTCTCCAGTCCTTCTTTTCCTACTGGCCGTGTGTGGGAGGCGGGGCGCAGTACTGTACCAGTCTGTGTCTGGGGTCGGCCATGTTCTCCCTGTCGCCCTTCTCTCCCCTCTTCCCCACCAGGCACTGGTTCTTTCCCAACCAATCAGCTGGAGAAGAACAGCTCATCTCTCATCTCTACCTGATTCAATGGGCCAACCCCATCAATGGCAGCGACACTCAGATTCTCTACAGATACCATGTCACTGTGCCATTGCAACGACCTACTCAAGTCTATCAGGTACGGATGTGTACGTACAAGCTACCGCATGTTGCATACTGACAATGTGCGTATACATACCGTATTTACCGGTGCATAGCCCCATGGGGGTATGCAAAAATTGAGAGGTCCCATATGGGGGTATGCATAGGGGGGGGGGGGGGTTATGCATTGGGGGGGGGGGTTATGCATGGGGCATTTTTTATGTTTTTGAGAGGTGCGCAGAGGCATATTTTTTAGGTCAAAAGCACGTGTTTTAGGGCATAATTGAGGTCAAAACACGGTTATTCTAGTACAATACACCCCCAAGTAGGCTTATAGGCATCTTAGCTTGGTGTGGGAGTGGCTATGGGTACTATAATGACCAACTTACATAGGTAGGTTCAGGTACTGTACAGTACATATGAGGGTATGCATAGGGGGGAGGGGGGGTTATGCATTGGGCATTTTTTATGTTTTGCCAATATGGGGGTATGCATTGGGGGGGGGGGGGGGTTTATGCATTGGGGGTTATCTACCGGTAAAATACGGTACTGTACATGCAAATATGGCACATGGTTATGTACATACGCACACTGTTCTGCAGAATGGTTGATGTTGTACACATGTGAGAAAGTATTTGTGTACACTTTATAGTGTCGACTGTTTATCGATGATACTTGGGACGCAGAAGCCTGTGTGGAGACAAACGGTGGTCTGGCCAGCGGGACCAATGTGCAATGCTCATGCTGGAAATCAGGATATCTGGGGTATGTGTGTAGTCGCGCAAAGTTATTCGTTGTCACAGCATAAGAAATTCACGCTTTTGTGACACTCGACAGCATCAATTCCGTGCCATTTTATGGTACTATGGGGTAAACCTGGACACGGGGTAAACCCGGACTCATAGCTTTTCTGAACTTGCCGCTTCAGCAAATGATGAACACGTTAGCTCATTTGAAAGAGGAGAGTTCAAGGAATCGATTGGTAGAATAGTTGTCTCAATCGGTCGTATGGTTGCTGAGATATACTAGGTGTCACCGGGTTTACCCCGTGTCCGGGTTTACCCCACAGTACCCTATTTCTTACAGGGTGTTTTCTATCCCTCCACCCCCTGCTCCGCTGTATCCTGCTGACCAATCATTGAATGTGAGCGTGGCCGCCAACCTGACATCGGCCGAATTGGCACCTTGGCTAGTTGCACAGCTGGGACAGCGTCTGAATGTGACCAGCGGCAGATTTGTGGCTTCCCGCTTGCTGCTTGAGGACGGCGGCGAGTTGTTGTCCTTCCTTCTCAGACCCGCGCACAAGGAAGATGACCTACAGGAGCAGGAACAGATTGTTGCCGCGCTCAATCGCACATTGCGAGCTGAAGAAGTCATACTGATTCCGCACCCGCCCACTGGAGTCACTTATGCCATCTTTCAGCCACTGGACGTGACAGTTGTTGAGAGAGGTATGAAGCAAGCGACAGCCTGAAAGTGAACTGAACTGACAAGTTAGGTACTGTGGGGTAAACCCGGACACGAGGTAAACCCGGACAACTAAGCTTTTCTGAACTTGCCGCTTCAGCAAATGATGAACATGGTAGCTCATTTGAAAGAGGAGAGTTCAGGGAATCGAATGGTAGAATACTTGTCTCAATCAGTCTTATGGTTGCTGAGATATACTAGGTGTCCGGGTTTACCCCACAGTACCATACGTAGTCATCATCGCCAATTTTTTCTCATAGTCTGTACACATGTACGGTTACGTTACATATGCATGTTACGTACGTATGCTATTCATTTCTATTCAATGGCAGTGTGCTTGCTTGCTCACTCTGCATTCTCTCTATCAGTGTAATAAATTGAGATTCAACTCTTTTCAGTGCTAATTGGCGATGGCTTGGATAGACAAGTTCAATTTCAACTGAAACAGAGAGACGGGCGAAGCGATGAAGAGATCTTATCCATCATCGCCATGGCACTGGAGGTGGAGACCACTCGACTCTCCAACTTTTCAATATCAAGTAGGCCTATTCGTTTAGGGTACTGTGGGGTGTAAACCCGGGCACGTGGTAACCCGGACACTTAAGCTTTTCTGAACTGGCCGCTTCAGCAAATGACGAACATAGCTCATTTGAAAGAGGAGAGTTCAAGGAATCGATTTGTAGAATACACTTTTCTCAATCGGTCGTATGGTTGCTGAGATATACTAGGTGTCCGGGTTTACCCCACAGTACCTTACTTTTATCTCTTGTATAACTCGAAGCGTTCGAAGATCCCTGAATAACATTGTTCTGGCTCAAGAATATGCATGCGCTTCGAGGATTTTGGTGGTTGAAAGCCCTGTGGGGGTTGGGTGTGTGCCAGTGGGGCTCGTGCTAGGCAATGATTGGGCTGTCCCCTCTCTTGATATTTGCTATTTGTGCTCAAGCAAATTCATGCACGTGTTTGTTCATTTTAGGCATGCTCTTGGTTGAATTCAGTATTCTGGAGCCACGAAAGGCGGTGGCCACACCAATAGCTTTACACAGCGCTGAAGAGTTGGGCGTCATTCTGCAGGAGAAGATAATCTTCAATGAGTTACAGCAGCTGAAAATCCTTGCGGATACTTTCAGAATGGAACCAGTGGAGCGATCGAATGGTAACTGAGCCATACTGTAGGTAGGTACGTTCAGGTTGAAGGATAGGACTTGCTAAAAAAAAATGTAGGCCAGCCATTCTTCTCTACAGTTATTTGTTTTTGATACTTGGTTACTGCAAGACTACATAAGGGAAGAGAAACTGGGCCAGCTAGTATTGGCGTCGTGTTCCATGCTACGGCCGTTTTGATCCCAATCGGGGGCCCCCGTAGATCGCTGTAAAATAGAGAAAGGGGCCCCGTCTGTGAAAAAAGAAAACGAAAAGAAAGACATGCATGCATATAGGGGCCCCCGATTGGAACCAAAACGGCCGTAGCATGGAACACGACGCCAATACTAGCTGGCCCAGTCTCTCTTCCCTTATGTAGTCTTGGTTACTGTTAGTGGTGCGCTTCAGGCGTGAACTCCGAACTCGGAGCCCTGTATGCGTCATCATGTAAAATCTCCGAGTTCGCACCGAACTCGCTCCGTTTTTCGAAACGTGCGTGTGAACTGCCAAGTTTGTAACTCGGAGATGTGTGAACAACCGAGTTTAGCTCCGAATTCGGAGGCTCCTCGGAGCAAACTCGCTCGGAGCGAATTCGGAGCACGTCTGAAGCGCACCTCTGTAGTGATTCCTCTCTTTCAGACATGTGAGCACAAGAGAAGCAGTTTGAAAAATTGGGCAGCTAGTGCGTGAATCGAACACGCAGCGCAGTACGGGATTACGCCCCTCTTTAGCGCACGACCCCATCTGACTGCACAGCTCAATTTCTCAAACTCCCACCCTTGTACATCGTCTCTGGGCTTGCACACGCTCTTTTATTGACCGCACAGAGGTGCGGTACTTTTGTCTGCCCACGACAGAAACTTGTCGCTGGATGGCAGACTCATAATACCACCAGACGTTTGATGTTACCGTCAGGGCCCAGGTGGTTGTTATGTTGCACCCAGGTGGTTGCACCAGTGTAGCGTGATTCCTCTCTCTCTTTCTTTGTTTGTTTGCAGCGTCTGCCTCTGGCGGTGATTCCTTGGCGTTGGTAGTGGGCGGGAGTGTGGCAGCGCTGTTCCTGCTGATTCTGGTGGTGGTGATTGCGCTGGTGGTGGTGAAGCAGAAGAACAGGACGGATAAGTTCAGTCCGGACTCCTCCGCCACCACGAGTCCGCTGGGCAGCGCCAGCACAACAGGCACCACCACCGCCCTCATTCGGCGCGCTTCTGTCACCGACCACGCAGGTACGTAGGTACAACCACGTAGGGTACTGTGAGGTACACCCGGACACGGGGGTAAACGCGGACACTTAGTATAGGGTGTTTCATAATAAACTCTTCGGATGTGTGTGCCTCTCATTCATCATTTGAGCGTTCGATTTCAGTACGCTCTTTTACATTTTGTAGCTAAGGTTCTAGATGAGACACAAACAGCCGGTGAGTATATTATGGAACACCCTGTATATCTCAGCAACCAAAGGACCGATTGAGACAAACATTCTACCAATCGATTCCTTGAACGCTCCTCTTTCAAATGAACTACCATGTTCATCACTTGCTGAAATAGCAAGTTCAACAGAGCTTAGTAGGTAGCCGGGTTTTCCCCACAGTTACCCTACAACCACATTACGCACTTTGTGCACAACCGACTATGCCGATTAAGAGAGGCATGGGTAATGATACTAGAGATGTAACAGGGGCCCCGGCTCCGGAAAATCCTGGCATATTTTTGGAACCGTATTCGGCTCTTTTTCACTTTTTGCTGACTGCCCTTGAAAAACATGAGGTTCTTCCACCAAAATTGATCAAAAATTATTGCGAAACTTTTGAAAGAGACTGTTTACTGTTTTGCAGCTCTCAGGCAACTGCATTTGAGTCAATTTGTCTCATATTTTGCCACTTCATGTTCATACCGCGTTTTGGCAGCAATCAAAATGATCAATATGGTTGCGCATTTTTCTACAGTAATTCTTGCTACAGCGTTTTCTGGGCTTGGATCCGGCTCCGGCCGGGGCAATTTTTCAGATCCGGCTCCGGCGCCTTGAAAAAAGTCGCCCTCTTACATCTCTAAATGATACTCATACACATTGGAAGCTGAAATACGCTTGCATACGTCCGGCGGTTTTACGACTGTCCATGCGTTTGCATGTCTCGAGCCGTCGCGCATATCTCTGATGAGAATGGGCCTTTACTCGATAATGCTGCGTTTGGAGTGACTAGCAAAGTGCATACATGCATAGCAAAGGGTCTCGAAATTTGTCTGTTTCAGCGAGAAGAAACAATTTTCTGCGTGGCGGAAGTAACAATGGCACTGGTGCTACTCAGGGTAGCAGGACATCCAGGCGATAAAATGATCTTTTGATGGGTAGCCTACTATTATTGTTGTTTGTATAATAAAGAAGATTATGCATATTTTTATGATTCGTAAATAATTAATTACTGTATGTGCCTAACCTACATCGATACAATACAGTGGTATTGTTGTGATATTGTGATATTATACGCATATACTGTATTATTGTGATACTATACTATTGTATTGTGATATTATGAGGCTATATTGTGATATTACTCAGACTCACTTTGTTTCTTGCCAGTCATGGCGTTTCTTAGCACAATACAACAGTGGTCACAATCGTTCCGTGCTTAGCATATGTGATGTGCATGTGTACCTACCTACGTATGTACGTAGCGATGGTGGCCGCTCGCTGATAGTATGTACGGTTTTGCCTGACGGGTACATTTTGTTGCATTGCTGCTGTCTTCTTTTAGCAGCCAGATCTAATGGCAATGTGTGATCAGCTGCGACATATTTTGCAAGCAGTCGACGCTTTTCCAATACGGCCTTTGCCTTTTGCTACTTCCGATGAAATGGAATGAAGATTAGTGGATTATGATATTCGTGTGATGTCATGACTGCAAGCTCCTCAGGTGGCGTGGTTTTAATAATTCCCATCCGCACGCCCGCATTCACATCTATGTACCTACACGTAGTGCGTACGTACGTGCTGTACAGTTAGTACCTGTTGTACATACTGTAGCTGCTTCACAGTTTCAAACCAAACGTGTCTTGTTGACTTCATTTCGTTTTTCTCGCCCTATTATTGTTTCGCAATAAAGTTGATAGAAGGTCAAGCACTTCGTGAAACTGTGTGATTACTGATTACTTGCTGATAGACAGTCAAGTGATGAACAGAGCTTACACAGTCGGATTTTGGATTTCAAATCAGACAGTCTTCATAGCAAAACATGCAAGAAAAATGAGCTAGGTCGAGATTTCCATTGCCAAAAACGACAGGCTGTCTTGATGGCGCGTTCACCAGACGTCCGTCCGTTTGTCAAACCAGTGTGTGTTCGGGTTGACGGACCGACGGACGTCCGTTACGGACGTCTGATGAACGCGGCATGAGTCCAAAGACTGAGCAAGGTCCATAAACAAAATCCGACTGTGTTTTACTATTCGTCGCGGTTAGTACTGGCGATTCTGCTTTGCGGATGGTTTGCAGAGCAGGGCACTCTGGCGTATTTCGGCGGTGGGAGGAGATGGCAGTGGACCGGAAGACGAAGAGGACTGCCACCTTCTCCACCTCGACCGCCGCCTGTCACCAACCTCCCGCCCCCACCAACCCATCAACCCCTCTCCCTAAGAGATCAAGAGGTTCGCATGCCAATTAGCGGTTGTGTTATCCACCATATGCAGTAAGGCGATTGGGTTGGTCGATGGCCACCCCGCGGCACTTAGTGAAAGTTTGGATCGGTGCCTGTGAGGTCGGTGACCTTGCTCAATCATCTGGGAGCGAAAAAGGAGCGAGTGAAAAGAAGAACTGACAACAAATGACGTCGAGGACCTTCACAGGCACCGATCCAAACTTTCACTAATTGCCGCGGGATCACCATCGGCCAACCCAATCGCCTTACTGCATATCGTGGTGGATGCACTCGTTACTTTGTATGGGATTCCAAACAAACAAAATACAAGGGCACAAAACCAGAAACAACTGTTATGTAGTGTCCTTGCGTAAAGCCGAAGGGTTCCAACGTGTGTCTGGCCTACAATCCTGAGCATCAAGCCAGCACGATTGAGGAAGCGCTGCAGAACTTCAAAGATACCATAGCCGAACCGGAAATGGCGCGACCCGTCTCCGCAGAAGTCGCACAAAGTCTCAGATACGGCAATAAGGTTAGAAATCTTCTAAAACATAGGATACTATGGGGTAAACCCGGGCACGGGAGTAAACCCGGACCTATATATCTCAGCAACCATACGACCGATTGAGAGAAGCATTTTACAAGTCAATTCTTTAGACTCTTCTCTTTCAAATGAGCTTACCATGTTCATCATTTGCTGAAGCGGCAAGTTCAGAAAAGCTTAGGTCCGGGTCGTCCCTTGTCCGGGTTTACCCCACAGTACCCTATTAGTTGGATGAATTAATTTTGGCTGGCAAACTAAACCTGGGCCGAATTTTCAATCATGTACTAACTAGTATAATATAGGTTCGACCTGAACTCGAACTCGAACTCGAAAAAACCTTAATTTTTTAGTGAACCTGAAACTAAAACTAAACCAAACTAACCAGGGCCGAATTTTCAATCATGTACAACCAGGTTATTACTATACGTACAGTACATTGTGTATGTACAGCAGGTGTAAGTAACGTACTGTATTTTGCAGTGCGGCGTCACATGCGAGGCATGCAAGTGGCTGTTTGTTCACCATTTCTACGGGGAAATCGATGACCTGATGGTGGATGAAAGGGAGCAGAACGAGACCAAGGCGCTGTTCAACCATCTGGTGAATGAAGTTCGCGATTTCCGAGGAGGCTGGCAATGGGCTCGACATCTGTGCAAGCGCCTGTTTCATTGGACGGCCAACGAGCTGCCAGCTCCCAGCAACACTCTACAAAGGTCACCCAGCAGGAGTCAAATCAGTCAGTTGGTCAATGCGCTGGAATCTCACGGTAATTGCACAGGGCATACCAGAGGGTCGTTCACTCGTACGTACTGTATGTACATCTGAAACGTACTGTACCGTACCCTACATTACTAACTCCAGTCATACAGGTGAGGCTGTTTGGCTGAGGCTTAGGCTTAGGCTTAGGCTTAGCTCTTTGTACATACGTAGGTACGTGCAAAATATTGAAATGACAAAACAAAGGCGCTGCTGGCTGTCGCCGAATGAAAGCAGTCCAACTGAACACAACACACAGTTACGTAGGTATGGCAGGCGAGCACAATGAATGAATGAATGAATATACCTCATCCAGTGCACACAGGTGAGGATGTTTATCTTAGGCTTAGGCTTAGGCTTAGGCTTAGGCTTAGGCTAAGCTCTTCGTACATACGTACGTACGTAAGTGCAATATATTGAAATGACAATACAAAGGCGTTGCTGTCGCCGAATGAAAGCAGTCCAACTGAACACAACACACAGTTACGTAGGTATGGCAGGCGAGCACAATGAATGAATGAATGAATATACCGTATTTTTGGGTGTATATCCCCCATTGTATATCCCCCCCCCGTGTATAACCCCCCATTGGCAAAACATAAATTTTGCCCAGTGTATATCCCCCCTGGTGTATAACCCCCCATGTACTTGGAAGGTACATAGCCTACCTAAGCTGGTCATCAGCTAACTATAGCTACTCCTACACCAAGCTACTATGCCTATAAGCTTAGCTGAGCATGTCTTGTACTAGAATAACCCTGTTTTGACCGCGATTATGCCCTGAAACACATACTTTTGACCTCAAAAACATGCCTCTACACACCTCTCAAAAACATAAATTTTGCCCAGTGTATATCCCCCCCCCCCCCCCCATTGTATATCCCCCCCAGTGTATAACCCCCCATCAGACCTCTCGATTTTTGTATGGGGCTATACACCCAAAA
>JASAMW010004160.1:0-10069 GCA_030247985.1 Epsilonema sp. ZAB3_2 | reverse complement strand
ATGCTGGAAGCGATGTGTATGCTCATGTCAGCTGCTATTATGTGTTGTGTTTGCAAACAGAGTTGAAGCTATGCATGAATGATGTATCTCATGCGTCGGGCGTTTTCTGACTCTGTCGTTTTTGATGCATCAGAAGTCTTTTGTTTCCGCAATGCTCACATCAGGTTGCTATACATCAGCCGGCCTTACTGAATCATAGGACCGGCTATTTCATGATTTTTATTTGGAACGTTACACTTGTCATCATGTCCGCATTACAGGCGCTTGATGAGCATAGCCAAATGCCTGAAACGATAGAGTGAGCCTTCAGATCAAGAGAATATCAAGCTGAAATTTTGTCCGCATAAACCCAAGAATATACCATTTGTTGTGGCAAAATTTGAGCCAGAAAGGTCAATTAAGGGATGAAATTACGAGCTTCCAAATTTGAGACCACGTTTTTCAACATTTCGAAATCAGTGGTGCCGCTATTGACCTCGACAGCTCTTTGAAGGCTGTTATGGGCTGTAAATCGCCTGTATTTTTAAATTCGTTGTGTTTTGGACTATGCTAACGTCAAGCCATTGTTGTTCCGCAATATTTTCATGTTGGATGAGCTGCTTGACCATGCTCAACAGAAGATTGCAGCCCCAAAACCACGCTCAGTGCAGAAAATGCGAAAAACAGGGTTCAACATTTCCAAGCCTGTAATTTCATCCCTAGTTGACCTATCTGGCTCAAATATTGCCACAACAAATGGTATATTCTTGGGTTTCTGGGGAAAAAATTTCAGCTTGATATCTATTATAATACGGAAGTTATAAGGCTGGATCGTTAGGTAGGTCTACGTGAGACACCCTGTATGTACATACCTATGGTTACGGATGGTTGGGATGGGATCATGGGACAGTTGGGACAAAAAGATATCTTTATGCAAAAGCGAATAGGATGGGAGGGGCCAGACAAAACACTACAGTACATGTAGTTGTTGTTACTTTACTTTGTATAGGTTACACGCTACGGAGAGCCAGTATGCACCTTTCGGCAATCGTTCAAGCTGCCTTACGAGACGCTGTTGATTGGACAGAAGGCGTCAGCAGCCAATGAGCTTGAAGCGTCGGGTTCGCGGTCTACCGCAGTTGTTTTCGCTTCTGTACCAGCTGTGCTGCATTCGAGAAAACCGCCTGTGTTTGGTATGTGCATTTATCAAGAATATAAAGAGTCCCTCGTATGTGTTCTTGATTGTTTTGCTATCTGTGGATGTCATACCTTTTCGATGTTCACCGATGCAAAAGGCGTGTTATTCATAATCCACCATTGTCCCATGATTTAGATTAGCCGGTTGATGTGATCACATGATCGGCGTCCCGAAGCGAAAGACTATGGTGTAGTAAAAACGACAAGACGACGACGCAACGCGCGTGCGTACGTACGTACCGTAGTCTTCCTTCATTCTCTTCGGGACGCCGATCACGTGATCACATCGACCCTGGGGGGGGGGGGGGGGGGGGTTTGTACGGGGTAATTTGAGGCTCATTTCCGTCCCAGTTTTCTACTTGCGCCCCAAAATTCAGCTGCCAGAGGCGCAAAATTACTGTATGGTGGTAGATATGAAGCGGTGCCGGAAGGTGGCAGGCAAAGAAATGAATTTGGCATTTTGCGCCTCAGGTTTCTGTCGGCTACCTACCCCCTGCGACCGGCTAATCTACATCATGAGACGAAGGTGGATGAGAACTTTGCTTGTGCAAAAACATACTTGCCCGTGCTGTGAATTGGATGCTTCTATAAATTCAGATCTGATTCAACACCTTTTGTCTCCTCAAGCAGCAGCTGATGCTGAAGGCGATAAGGAGCGAAAATGGAGAAGATTGGAGTTATTCGCTAGGAATTTGTTGCCAAATTGTACAAGCATCGGAAACGAAGTGCTCAAGTTTCAGCATTTGTCGTATTTTGAAGAATGCCTATAACGGTTGTGTGTGAAAAAGCTAGTAAAGATTTTCTGACGGTGAAACGTATTTTGTTTTGGATTTTGGTGGATGGTTGGTTGCTTTCCAAAGTGTTCTTGCTATATTTTCTCATGGCAAATTTCTACACATCGTATGTCAATGTGTACTGTACTGTCGTGTTCAGATTAGCGACGTACTGTATACGTTCGTCCAACGGACAGTCCGCCTGAGAAAAGTTTGTGGGTTGCTCATATGTACGTTTTCTGGCATACGTCGTACGTACAATACGTCGCAAGCCTGCATGCAGCATTGTTGAGCCTTCATGTCATATGCCTTTCTTTGACTGTAGTTTGTTCAGATCCAGAAAGTTTACTAGCATGGATCCCAGAATTCTACGCAATCGTTCCAACATCATGCTGTCAAGCTCCGCCTCCACTGTTGCTGCATCTCACCCCGGAAAGTTTATGTTTCAAGCTCCCTTGAGCCAGCAGAGCAGCTGCTCATCAGACTTCTCCCAGCCTACGAAAGAAGAAGACGGGAAGAACTCCTCAAGCAGAATCCCTTCTGCTCTTGGTGGAGAGAGTCCGAGCTATTCGCCTCTCCCCATCTCAGAGAAGCAACGAAGTTCTGCGTCTCTGGCCACATCGAAATCTACGGTGGAGACTGATGATGGATCTAGGGGAGAAAATGAGGAGACGGGGGTTAAGGAGGGAGAGGAGATGGAGCCTAGCGAAGCAGAAGAGGTAGGGTACTGTGGGGTAAACCCGGACACGGGGGTAAACCTGGACACCTTTTTATATCTCCAGCAACCATTCGACCGATTGAGACAAGAGTATTCTGCCAATCGATTCCTTGAACTCTCCTCTTTCAAATGAGCTACCATGCTCATCATTTGCTGAAGCGGCAAGTTCAGAAAAGCTTAGGTGTCCGGGTTTACCTCGTGTCCGGGTTTACCCCACTGTACCCTTCATAGGATGGTTCGGGGGCAATGAACGGCTCATTCACATTGGAAGGAAATGCGCTCGGCGTACGCCCGGCGCATCCATGGCTCTCCATGCCTTTGCGTATGTTGAGCCATGGACACGCCGAGCGTACGCCCAGCGCATGCCTCTGATGTGATTATGGGCCATAATTCGGGTCACAGGGGTAATTTAGGTACCCTTCGTTTTATTTCTTTTCCTTTTTGCAGAGAAAAGGTGATCGGAAACTAAATTAGCGCCTTGAAAGTGGCATTTTCACCAGTCTTGCACCTTCTCCAATTCCAGAGATTGGATTGGGTGGCCCGAATTACCCCGGTTTCCATACAACTTTCATGCTCCCTCAGCTGTTAGATCAACGGCTTGTCCTGTTGTCCCCACGCTACCCTCTTACTGGTTGGTGGACCTGTGAATTTGACGTTTCAGCAGAAGTACCTGTGCGTATGTCTGTCGCAAGGAAAGCTGGGAGCGGCGTACTACGAGCAAGAGACGAAGTTCATGCACATCCTGCAAGATTTGGACGAATCTCCACAGGATTTACGCATGCTTTCGTCGCGTAAGTACAGCCTTTAGCATACTTTATCTGTAGGGTCGTACTGTGGGGTAATTCCGGCCATGGGGAAAACCCGGGCCACCTGAGCTCCTTTGAAGTTTGAACTTGCTGATTTAGCAAATGATGAACCAAATACGTACGTAGCTCATTTGAAAGTGGTGAGTTGAAGAAATCGATTGATATAAAATGTGTGTCTCAATTAGTCCAGTGGTTGATGAGATATGCAGCCTAGAACCATAGGGCCCTAATTGTATAGTCTATACCAGAACTTTCCATGGTCGGGTTTACTTACCCCACAGTACCCTATTTCCCAAAAACGATCAAGACCAAGTTTGGCGGAAATTTCCGTGGACATCTTTATCCACGGTTCACAAAATGTTATCTAATTCCATGTATGCTTCAAGGTGTCCATGCCAATTTTTGAAGATGAAACATGCAAAACCTGTATAAAATTGTGTACTAAATTTCCACCAAAGACCAAAGGCGCCAAATTTCGCAGCCTCGATCTTGATCGTTCTTCTACGTACGTAGCTATACCCTTTGCTTATCCCACTGTCCAGTTCTATCCCACAGTAGCTCATCTTTTTAGTGCTGAGTCAAGTGGAACCGACTTGGGTGCTGGTGAACATCAGGCAAGATGAGAAGACTCTGGAAATGTTGAAGGGCAGATGCGAGTACGGTCAAACGACCGAAGACAAGGATGACTCGAAAGCGGAAAATGGAGAGAATTGCAGTCAAAATCTGAACAAGCCATCTCTGGTGCAGCTTTCCAACGCCACTTTCGGTACATGCACATTCTACGTATACACAACATGCAGTAATCCAGCAACATCTGGCCCAACAGTTTGTACGTACATATTGTATCTGTATGCATTTGATATGTCGGGTAGAGTACAGTGGGGTAAACCGGGCCACCGCCAAATACAGTAACTCTTTTGAAAGCAGGAGAGTCCAGGGAATCAGATGATATTTTTTTGTCTCAATCGGTTTATTGGTTGTTGAGATATGCAGTCCTGAAGCATAAGGTTGGCCCCGGTTTTTCCCATGGCCGGGTTTACCCCACAGTACCCTATGTATGCTATACTATGTAGGATACGGGGAAGCTAAGCGTCGCTTATCTGAGCTGCTTTGTGACGAAGACGCGAATGATGAGGAGAAGGAGTTGCAGCTCTCTTTTCGCATCAACTTGGACTCGCATTCCATGGTAAAATCCAAGAAATATCAGTACAAACGTCACCAATATGTCGCATTATTTTTACTGTGTGTATGTATTCGCCAGTTGCGCTCCGGGTGTTTGAGAACCCTGGTCACCGGTAAGAAAGGCACTGAGAAACAGAGAGGTCATCGCGCGATTGCCCATTACTCTAAAAGTCTAAAGCGCAAGTAGCGAATATGCTCAAAGCAATGTCCGCAGAGTAAGGTAATGTTTTCTTTCTTGGCTAGATTCGTGCTTGTGGTGCACTGCTGAAATATTTGGATGTGAAACGCGTGGGTGTGGAACTGGAAGATCTCTCGAGAAAGACACCGATCGACTATGTCAAAACGTTCACGCTGGAACAAATGGTGGAGGTCGACGCTGGAACCCTGACGTACGTACGTGTGTAATTTTGTCGCTTTGTACTGGACACGCGAACTCCGAATTCGCTCCGAATTTGAAGCGCTGAGGATTATGTGCTTCAACATGAAGAGTAAATTTCAGAGTTCGCACCGAGTCGCTCCGTTTTTTTCCAAACGTGGGTGTGAATAGACGAGTTTGTTTGTTGCAGGGCGCTGCAGATTTTCCAGACTGAAATGCATCCATCTGCTTTCAAAGCTGGCAGTAGAGGATCGTCTAAAGAGGGACTGAGCATTTTGGGTACGATACTTTAGTATGTGTACTTATGTATCGTAGGTTGCTGGATTGCCTGTCCTGTATGTAATGCAGTGTATTACTTCAATATGTGTGCTAGTTTAGGCCTGTGCAACAAGTGTGGCTCTTCGCCCGGGGCTACGGAGCTGAAGTAAGCAAAGAAATGCATCCGACCGCCTTGTTCGGTCTCTACGCCACGTGTCTGCCTGAGAGCTATAGTCTGGCCAATAGCAGTTGGCACCTGGACTCAAGGCGAGTTGCGTAGTTTGCATGTACTTCTGCTAAATAGAAGTACACGAAGCGTGGACAGAAATCCGCATTTCTAAATCTATTTTACGCAACGCGCCTTGAGTCCAAGTGCCAACTGCTAATGGCCAGACTATCGCGTTCAGGGTGTTTCATTATTGTTTTTTCAGACGTTGGTTCCAGCGTCCTGTGATGGATTTGACGGTTCTGCATAGACGCCACGAGGCCGTAGCCTATTTCACGCAGGAAGCGAACGCAGAGATGAGCGCGGAACTGGTGACCTCGCTGCGAAACGTCAAGAACATAAACGTACAGTAAAGCAATGGTCTGGCAAGTAATGGTTCGTTGAAAAACTCAAGTCATGTTGCGTAAAGTAGAAAGACAAATGCGGATTTATGTCCATGCTTCGCGTACTTCTATTCTGCAGGAGTAAATGAAAATTGCAAACCACGCAATACGACTTGAGTGCGTATAGTACATATGAAGTATGAAGTACACCTTTGTGCTTTGTAGAGTGTTCTGAAGCGAATGAAGCTCACACAAGCCACGGTAGGAGACTGGGGCACATTTTGCAAGGTATAGAAACATGTGCATCTTGTTGACTGCTACAGTGCAGACACTTGCTTTGGATGCTTGCTTGTTTAGACAGTCTACAGTTTGGTCCAAATCGCATCCGTACTCAGAACGCGAAAGACCAACTTGGAACTATTTGAAGAGTTGGTGCTGAGTTTTTCCGAGGAACTGGGGCGTATTGGAATTCTGTGCAGCGAAATGGTAGCAGCAAGAATCTATAACGAATCTTGTCTTGTCTTATGAATTCTTGCTGTTTGAGGCTTATTCTTGGCTTGTGTTTTCAGTTGGACTTTGCCGAGATGCAAAAGGAAAGTCGCTTTGTGGTGAAAGTTGGGATCGACTCAGAACTGGACAAAAGTATGTAATAATTCTGTATGCGTTCTTGGTATGTATTGGGTACTAGTTAGGGTACGTATTTACTGTGTGGGGTAAACCTGGCCGTAAACCCGGTCACCTAAAGCTCATGTGAGCTTGCTGTTTCAGCAAATGATGAACCAAATAGCTCATTTTAAAGAGAAGAGTTCAAGGAAAGGAATCGATTGATATCATACTTGTCTCAATCGGTCGATTGGTTGCTGAGATATGTAGCCCTGAAGCGTAGGTGGTCGGATTTTCCCATGGCCAGGTTTACCCCATATTACCCTTTGCCGTATCGAGAATTTATAATAGATTACGGGCATTGTTTTCTGCTGAGATACGCAGCCCTGACCTGAAGCTTAGATGGTCGGATTTGTCCATGGCCGGGTTTGCCCCATGACACCCTATGCCGTACCGAGAATTCATAATTAGATTAGGCATTGTTTTCTTGTATTGTTGCAGAGAAACAGCAGTTGGAAGCGCTACCTTCCTTTCTCACGGCCGTAGCGAAGAAGGAATTCAGGGGCTTGCGCGACTACGTGTCAGAATGCTCCGTCATCTATCTCCCAATGGTAAGACCAGCAGCTGAAACATCAATGTCACGGGTTGACCCAAACTTCCGTTACACAGTCAGCTCTTTCTGTGTTTGTGGGAGCTCGAGTGAGCTTGTGGTAGCCCATTCTTCTCCACACAGGATTATATATTCTTGGTTTTCCGCGTGGAAGAATCAACGTCACGAGTTTTCCCAACTCCCACAAAAACTGGGTTTTCGACAAATTTATCATTACTGTATTTGTGGGAGCTCGAGTCAGCTCGTGAAGTTGATTTTTCGGTTGGTTCTAAGATTGACAATTTGTATCTTATTCTCAGCGTATGATTATGCATTCTTGGTTTTACGTTTGGAAATATCAAAATCACGAGTTGACCCAAACTCCCGCAACACAATCGGGGTACGACAAATTTTGTCGTCACTGGTGGTAGCCCATTCTTCTCCACGTAGGATTATGTATTCTTGGTTTTCCGTGAGGAAACATCAAAGTCACGAGTTCACCCAAACCCACAACACAATCGGGGTTACTGTACGTCGAATTTTTTCGTTACTGGTGGAAGGTAGTCCATTCTTCTCCATACACTATTATGTATTCTTGGTTTTTTCACATTTTTGCGCAGCTCGGCTACCTCCTATGCGTTCCTCGCGAAGCGCTGTTGGCGAATGTGGAAGAATACGCCATCCCCGGCCTGCGTCTCGTTTTCCACACGGCGGAGACCTTCCACTACAAGAGTAGGATCACCCGAGATCTGGACGAATCGATCGGCGATTTGAAGTTCCAGATTATCGATCTGGAGACGAGTATGATGCTGAAACTGCAGGAGATCATCCTGCAAGCCGCCCCCGCCATTCTCGCCTCTATCAGAGCTGCGGCGCAGTTGGATTGGTGAGCTTGTCTCTCGCTCTCGATGTCGTCGTTTTGTCAAGAATCTATAACAAAAGTCTGCTATTACGAAACTAAATAAATAGGGTATTATGGGGTAAACTCGGATAGGGGTAAACCCGGAAACCTAAGTTTTTCTGAACTTTCCGCTTCAGCAAATGATGAACATGGTTGCTCATTTGAAAGAGGAGGAGAGGAGAGTTCAAGGAATCGATTGGCACGTAGAGAATACTTGTCTCAATCGGTCGTATTCTTGCTGAGATATATTAGAGGTGTCCGGAGTTTACCCCCGTGTCCCGGTATACCCCACAGTACCCTAACTGCTGCTACTGCGCGTAAAACCCGAATTATTTGATTTCGAAATATCCAATTACATTGAGTTTATTATTGCCATTGGATGTTTGAAAATCCCAACCCATGAGAACTCAGGATTTGTCCCTAGCTACCAGTCCCAACGGAATTGAAATTGTCCCACGCTTCCCTGCTTTGTAGTATGTATTCCTACCTTTACTGCTCTATGTATGTTATTTACAGCGTGCTCGCGTTGGCTCGTACGGCGCGCGAAGAGGAGTGGACGCGTCCAGAAATGACGGAGGAACCGGGTCTACAGGTGGAGGAGAGCTGGCATCCTCTACTGGCGGATGTGAGTCCGAATTGGGTCATGCGCAACCCGGTGCACAGCGGAGGTCGACATGGAACCATCAAGATCTTAACCGGACCCAACGCCTCTGGGAAAAGCGTCTATTTGAAGCAGGTAGGGAGGGTACTGTGGGGTAAACCCGGTCATGGGAAAATCTGGCCACCTAAGTAAGCGTCTATCTGAAGCAGGTAGGGTACTGTGGGGTAAACCCGGTCATGGGAAAAATATGACCACCTAAGTATTAAGCGTCTATCTGAAGCAGGTAGGGTACTGTGGGGTAAACCCGGTCATGGAAAAATCTGGCCACCTAAGTTTCTGGGCTGCATACCTCAGCAACCAATGGAATGATTGAGACAAGTTTGATATCAATCGATTCCTTGCACTCACCTTTCAAATGAGCTAGTATGTTCGTCATTTGCTGAAACAGCAAGTTCACAGGAGCTTAGGTGGCCGGATTTACCCCATGGCCGGGTTTACCCCACAGTTTCCGACGTATCTATCTATCCAGGAGTAGGAGTTGAGCTATTATGGAGCGTGATTGCAAGGTCGCTCCTGTTTCTGCTACAACCTCTCCGGTTTTACTTATGGCCGGTCGAAACATCAATGTCACCAGTTTACACACACAGCAACGAAAAAATTTGGCGTGGGGCAAAACGGCCCATGGGGCAAATCCGCCCGTATCCTATTTTGGTAACAATAGTGCCACGAAGGATAAGAGGTAAGAGTATCCTGAGATGCATTTTTGAGAGCCAGCTATGTTTTGAATTGGGGGTGGGGGTTTGAATCGACAGACTATGGGCGGATTTACCCCATATAAGCTGTTACCCCATGCGGAATTGCCCCATGCGCTACCCTACGTACTGTATTTGTTTTCTTTCGCTTTTTCAGGTGGGAATCGTGGTGTATTTGGCGCACGTAGGCAGTTTCGTCCCCGCGAAGTCCGCGTGTATCGGCGTCGTGGATCGCATGTTCACCCGCGTTCATTCCGCAGACTGCGTGCTGGAAAGTCTCTCCACTTTCTGTATGGATCTACAGCAGGTATGTTAGGTAGGGCACTGTGAGGTAAACTCGGTAGGGTACCGTGGGGTAAACTCGGCCGGTTTATTGATCGGACTGCGTGCGTACTGGAGGGTCTCTCCTCTCCACTTTCTCTATGGATCTACAGCAGGTAGGTAGGGTGCCGCGGGGTAAACTGAGCCGTTTTTTGATCGGATATATCCGGAAGGTTTTCCCCGATGAATATCGATGAGAAATTAGCGAAGCAGCTGTGTTTTTTTGGTTTTGCTTACAAAAATAGGGTGGCGCTTGAATTTGAGGAAAATGTTATGGGGCGTAAATTTATTTTGTAGGTGGCCGTGGCCCTAAGGCGCGCAACTTCTCGCTCTCTGGTGATCATGGACGAGTTTGGAAAGGGAACCGTCTCGGTATGCTTTATATTTTTCCGGGTTGTGTGAAGCAAGTGCAGCCCATTTCCACTGCTAAGCCCTTAGCCTATGTCTATGTCCATTGCTAAGCC
>JASAMW010004158.1:0-16092 GCA_030247985.1 Epsilonema sp. ZAB3_2 | reverse complement strand
AATGCTTCATCGAGGTGCTGGACGACTCGGCGCCACGCTCTCTACACTTCCCGTGTCAACGTCGTAGATCGTGAGACACAACGGCTGTCGACATCTGGAGGCGATTCGACGCTGCATCAAAGATCGCATGCCCACCAAGCATCACTGCCAACACAAGGACATCTTGGCAGCTTCTCGCACTGTCAGCGACCTCCTCACACACAAGAAGCACAGCGGAACATTCCTGCAGAGCTATTTCCTGGTGGAATACTCCTGCACTCGAGGCAAGGAACTGGTGAAGAGCAACCTCAACTGTCTCAAGGGCGAAAGGATCGGCCAGGAGACCAGGTGTTCCTCCACATACCTGGAGCGTCGACTGCACAAGGGACTGGGAGACCAGAGAAACCCTACAGAGTCCAGTTGAAGCCGAGAGTTGCGTGTGATGAGCTGAAAAAGAAGCTTACACGATTTCCAGGAAATCGTAGGCTCCAAACTGTGCAACGGTGTCGCCGCCTCCCTCATGTGTCAGAGTCTACTCAACATGTTCCAAAATGTCTATCCGGAAGCGCTCGGTAACTGCCAGTATGACTGCAACAAAGCCAGAAAATTGTCCGCCACTCACCAACCCCAAGTATCAAAAGCCCAATGGAGTGGAGGCTATACAGGCCAACGGCAAAGGCAATGGAGACACCAAGGCCGCTGCTAGCGCCACACCCTCAGTCATCCTAGCCATCTGCACATTTCTCCTAATCGCTATTCTGCGATGGCCCTTGCTATGCGGAAGAATAACATCGTAACCCCCACACCCAGTTATGTAGTCAACAGTGCTCTCTCCCACCATCTTTCGCACTTGCACTCCTTCTTCACGGTGTACTTTTTATGTACGTATGTACACTGTACAGTATGTGTGTAACACCGTAGTCTGCTGCCAGTAATTACTGTACAGGCTGCTGGCGTTGTGCTCCCGTGTTCATAATGCGCACAGCTGTGCGAAGTTCGTTCTTTTTTTGCACCTGTGTGATATAAATGGCATGCTGTGGATTCCCGAACCATCCAGTTTTATATTTGTTTATGCTAGTACAGATTTGTGTCCTGACGATGGTAGCACGGTATCGTACGGTTAAAACCGAGCTTGTCCCTTACTCTACGTACCCTTACTTGTTACCCGCCCAGAATTTATTTCGTACCATTATTGTATATGGCACTGTTGGATAGCGGAGAAAAGTGGCTATTGTTCAGTTGCTTTTATGATTTTGCGTGACAGCGGGTGGTGAGCTGGTACATAGTCCATAGTCGATGGCATGGCATACTCTTTCTCAATTTGTTTCTGCTTCATGCAGTTGAGTTCAAAGTGCTTCAAGTACAGTACTCAGACGTGGGCCTGGGGGTGAGGGGGGTATGTTGAACGCACCCCACCCCACCCCTCTCCATACCCACACCCGTACCCCCAGGAAAAATGAAAAGCAACATACCCCCGCGTACCCCAGAAAAAACAGCGCTACGTATCCCCACCGCATAACCCCAAACTTGAAATCAGCAGTTTGTCTGCCAGGACACCTACCCCCCGCCCTTTTTTCCCTCTGGCTTACATCCCATGCTCAGACTTTTTACATACTCCACAAAGTGCATGCATTGTCAAGAATTGTTGTTTGTAGTTGCACAATGTAATGAATAGTTTTATATAATGGTTTGTGCCTATCATTCTAGACAAGTTGCTAAAGTATTCGACAGTGGAAATTCGATTCGAACGCATACTTACACACCACTCTTTTATCAAACCACCACTACATTTTGTATAAATCTTACAAGGTGCACAATAAAAACTGTTGCACTATGTGCAAAAAAAATAGTGCTCATTTTTTCTGGGGATAGATATAGACTTTGTGGGGTTCACGCAGACATGGGCCTGGGGGTGAGGGGGGGTATGTTGAACGCACCCCCACCCCTACCTCTCCATACCCCCACCCGTACCCCAGGGAAAATGAAAAGCAACATACCCCCGCGTTCCCCCAGAAAAATAACAGCACTACGTATCCCCACCGCGTAACCCCAAACTTGAAATCGGCGGTTTTTCTGCCAGGAACCGTACCCCACCCTTTTTTCCTACTGACTTACATCCATGCTTAGACTTTTTCACATACTCCACAAAGTGCATGCATTGTCAAGAATTGTTGTTTGTAGTTGCACAACGTAGTGAATAGTTTTGTATAATGGTTTTATCCCTATCATTCTAGACAAGTTGCTAAAGTATTCAACAGTGGAAATTCGATTCAAACACATACTTACACACCACTCTTATAAACCCACCACTGCATTTTGTATGAAAATGTACAAGGTGCACACTAAAAACTGTTGCGCTGTGTGCAAAAAAATAGTGATCATTTTTTTCTGGGGATAAATATAGACTTTGTGGGGTTATGTAGCATTTCACCATTGACATTTGGGGAGGAGGTACGTAAATATGCTTGGGGTACGTGAGGTTTTTTTTTGGAGGTACGTGAAAAATCTGTCAGGGTATCGTAGCCAAAAAAATTTTTTGGGTGGGGGTGCGCAACACCCCCCCCCCCCACTTTTGACCTCCTGCGTACCCCCCACTGACAGACCCCCACCCTCAAAACCGTGCACACCTATGAGTACTATGTATAATATTGTCTTCGTATGTGCGTGCATCAATATTTATGTGAGATATTCCCATGATATTTTTCTCATCGTTATCCAGTCACCAGAAGTTATTTTTTTCAGTTGTGCACATGAATAGCATTATACATACATGCCAGAAACTTGAGTATAAATATTCGTGTTCAAAGTATCACTCACTACGCAAATAGTTTCTGTATAGATTGCACTGCCCTTCTAATCACTGCCGGCTATGTTTTCGTTCATCTACTAGCTGTCTTGAATTATACGAACAACATTGCCATGTAACATAGTAGAATGTCAAATGTTAGCTGAGCTAGTATTATGTCGGCTACATGTACTATATACGTTTCAGTTGCTGCTGTATTCTGGTGCGTATTGATCAAAGCTTGCTTGCTATACGTCGAAATTCGCATAAACAAACTCGTCTATCTTCAATTCAACTTCATTCAACTCAGTAAAAAGATCACATTTCGACGGGACTAGATGCTCAATAAAAGCCAAGGCGGCGTCAGTCAACACCACATAATTGTGCCGCGCTTGTACATACCTACGATGAGCGCAAACTCAACTCAACTGAAGAAAGCGCGCCTGCTTTAGAGGGGGAGAGCCAAAAGTGGCGCCGCCTTCGCACCCAATAATTACCCGAGAACAAACAGCAGCACCCCGCAACTTCACGCCATCATTATCATTCCAGAAACCCCGACTACATCACTCACTCACATCAAATGACACAACAACTGATGGATGCAGACGTCGACATACGCATCCACTGCGCACCCCATACATACCACTGATTATTTGCACATAGGTAAGTAGGCCTACATAGTACGTACACTCCTAATGCACCAGCAGTGCCCTACACATGGCAGCAGATAACAACTGATCCCCAACGGACTATTTATGGTCGGCAAATTGGCTCAGCCATGTCTATCCATTTCAACCATTGCAAGCCGTCCATAAATGGTCGCCAAATAAAGCGGGTGACAGCCGGGTAAAACTTGCCTGTAGGAGAGTGGAAGGTAAATCAGGTTTGAATGTGGAAGAGCGGGGCGAGGATGAAGTTGAAGCAGTACTTGAGGGAGAAGGAGAGTTTGGACCAGAAGCCCTGATAGAGACTCCAGTCGCTGACGGAGGAGAGTTGGGAGGGGCGCGAGGCGGCGCCACGAGAGACAGTGGAGTTTGAGCAGACGCAGACGCGGCGGATAGCGCTGGAGGGGGTAGTGGTCGAAGTAGGCGAGGAAGCGGACGACGTCGCCCTCGCACAGCAGCGCCGCCAGCTCCCGGAAGACGTGATTGGCGCTGAGGACGACGGAGCCCTTGCCGGCGCCCAACAGCGTCTCTCCCCAAGGACCCACCACCTCCAGCTCGAAGGTGAACAGGTGGTGGGCGGAGAGGGAGCAGAACTCCGCGCCCAGCGCCCAGCCCCCCTCCCCCGCCTCCTCCTCCTTCGACCCGTAGAAGCAGCGCAGCCAGTCGCCGAAGGCGTTGGGCAGGTAGTCCAGCAGCACCTCCAGCGTATTCTCCACCCTGCTCACGCGCACCGACTGCACGGAGCCAGTCCAGTTGACGGCGACGCCCTTCAGCTGACTGCACAGCATCTGATTCGCCACCTGATTGTCCGACAGCCGCGAGGAGGCGCCGCATCGCCGCTCGAACGCCACCCACGACAGATTCGTCACGTCGCCGCCTTCCAGGTCCGGACCCACCGTCCGATGGTACAGCAGAGCCACCGACGTCAGCACCAGGCACAGATAGAACAAGAGCAGAGCCACTGAGCGACTCGCCTGCACCTTCGGATCCAGCCATAATCCTGAAAGAAAGAACACATTGCGAGGCAGACATCATTCGGGCACGCACGCAGTGCAGTCAGCCTACCGTGGTAAGGAAAGCATGTCGTACCGTATCTTTTCGCCAGAGCTGCTTTTATTTTGGCGTAAATGAAGGGGAGGAGCAGGATGAAGGCGGTGAATCCGGCTTTCAACAGGCTGAAGGCGGACATGTGACCTCTGAGCTGAGCCACAACCAAGCCCACCACAAGAGCCAAGCCGGCGCCAGTTGGCCACAAGAGCAACGAGATCACTCCAGCCGTCAGCATAATATTGCCCATCTCCAGACGAAAGCCGCCGGCCAAAAACAGACTGATCGCCACCTCTGACCAGGCCAGACAGACCAAATGAGGCACGGCTATCCTGTACCACGGCGTGGAGGAGCGGCGCAGAGCCAGCACAACGTAGAGCGCGGGGATGGCCAGGAGAGCGCAGGAGGAAGGACCGAGATGAAAGTCCACCAGTCCGCCACACAGACGCTCCAGGGAGAACCAGTGCGAAAACACGCGATACTCGCCGCCCAAACGACGCTCCAGCACTGGACCGTGAGACAGCAGATTCAGCGTCAATACCAGCAGCGCCAACCAATCAAACTGAAGCAGCACTTACAAATTGCACAGCTCCCCACATATCAAGCCAGGAAATAGACATGGAACTGTACGTACGTTTTTTTTTTTTACAGTACATAGTATATTGTTGGTAGAGCAACTCAACTCAGAGCAGACTGACCTTGTGTGTGAAAGCGACGAAGCAAAGCAGGACGAAGCAGATGCTGATGCCACAGAGGAGAAGACAGTTGGGCAGGTGTTTGCCGCACAAGCCGAAGCAGAGGACGAAGGCGAGTAAAGCGAGGAAGAAGTTGGTGTAAGGCTGCATCGAGTGCCACACGAAGAAGCCGCCACTGTCCCCTCCTTCCTCTTCCTCTTCCTGCGAGTGAAAGGGCGAGAAGACGCGCAGGAGGCGCTCCCATATCTCCATCTGTCGCACGCGACGACGCTGATGAAACATCTGGAGGGTGTCGTAGAGCATGAAGAGGAAGGCGAAGTAGCAGAAGAGGACGGGCAGAATCTCCAGTAGACGATGCACCGTGATCATCTGCACCAGACACACCAGCAGCATCGTCTGCATGTGCTGCACTGGGAAGATCCCGCGCAACAGACTGCGCCACTGCTCCCGCAGACGCAACAGAACCCAACCCACCAGCGAATCCAGCGTCGACTGCCACTGAAACACACATCTCATCGGCATTCGCCATAGAGTACTACTTGTTTCATCCTGTTCTTCAGTGTGTTGAAGAGCGTTTCTCTGGAAATGCACCTTAGGTACCTTTTTTTTATGGTCCAGCAGCCATTTTCCAAACATATTGGGACTTCCACATTACATTGCTGACCAGTTTGCAATTTAACCCCTCCTGTATGCTGAGATACGGCTGCTGGTAGGCCCAATTTTCCCCCCACTTGCCCGCCACTTTTTTCAAAAATTCTTAGCATCACTCTACTCCACTTTCTTCGCAGATTTCGGTTTGGGGCATGCCCCTTCGATATTTTGATGAATATGGCGTGATACAGTCCAAAACGCGGTAATTTTGGCTAATTTGATCATTTTCGTCAATTTTTATGGTGTTTTCATCAAAATATCGAAGGGGCATGCCCCAAACCGAAATCTGCGAAGAAAATGGAGTAGAATGATGCTAAGAATTTTTGAAAAAAGTGGCGGGCCAACAGCCGTATCTCAGCATAGGGTGTACAGGAGGGGTTAAATTGCAAACTGGTCAGCAATGTAATGCGGAAGTCCCAATATGTTTGGAAAATGGCTGCTGGACCATAAAAAGGTACCTAAGGTGCATTTCCAGAGAAGCGCTCTTCAACACACTGAAGAACAGGATGAAACAAGCAGTAGTAGAACAGAATAGAATAGGTTTTGTCGGTAACTCTGCTGCGCGCGCACCACCATGTACAGTATACGTACTGAATCGGAGGAGAGGTGGAGTTACCTGAAGGTTTTCGAAGAGATTGGAGAGAGTGTCTGCGCCTGGAGCGCCGCCCAAGCTGATGACTCTGGCGACGGCTGCCAAGTGGCTGGCATGACCCAGCAGCAACCACTCCTCTTCTTCCTCTACCATCTGCCCCAGCTCCTCCTCCTCCTCCTCCGCCTCTATCTCTTCCACATCTCGAGCTCGAGCTGCTGAATCCACTCTCGTCAGACGACTAGACACTTTCTTCAGCGGCCGTTGAGCGCTCGCCTTGCGATCCGCAGTCTCCTCTATCTCTCCGTAATCTCGCGCAGCTGCATCCGCGCGATACGTCAAACGACTAGATACTTTCTTCAAGGGTCGCTGAACGCTCGCCTTTCGCTCCGTTATATCCGTCGCCTCTCCGTAATCTCGAACTGCCGCCGTCGTCCGCCTTTGTCAAACGACTAGATCGCTTCTCTCTCGCTTTTCCTTACACCCAACTTCTTAATTCTATGCGCTTCCCTAATCAATCATGCATCTGCATGTAATCGTACTGTGATTGTGGGCGTAGTGATTCTATGTACTATCTACTGTGACTGACTACTAGTGATCTTGCAGTGTCGATGGGACCTGGCACATTGTCGTCGAGCAGCTTGCCACTCAAACAGAACAATCAGACGAAGATACCAGGGGATCGCAAGACTTCAATGCCGCCGATTCGAAAGTGTTAGCGCTTTGTAGCCTGCCTGCATGCATAAAACACCTCGCTTCTTCTGCACTACTATTCTACTCTTGTAGCTACGCATTACACTGCATGCATAGATAGTATAGTCCAGCGAGAGTTGTCCGGGCTTTTGCCATGTGCTGCGCAAATTACATACTCCGTCCCGCCAAATAGGAGCACCTTGTACGAATTTCTATTATTCGCAGCACGGGCACAAACGTAGCTAGAGAGCTTTCGCGGGACGGACTATACCTACGAACAACATTTGTTATGCCCGAGGGTAGGCATCTGATTGTGCGTTTATGTTGCAGTGACGGCTTGGAGCGACGATGGCTACTCATTGGGTGCGATGCGCCTTATGCGCGCTCTATCCAGTCAGCACAAGTATAAGACGCCGGAGGAAGCACTGGGCGTTCTGTTCAAGGAAGTGGAAACGCATAGAGATGATGAACTCACTCAAGACGGTTCGACTAATGTCAGCCTACTTTACCAGCTTGTTGAAGTTGGCTTGTAATGCATGTCCATATGTACATGACGTAATAGCTGCTGTTTTCTTTGTAGGGCTTTGTGAGAAGTTGGGTGTTCCATCGGTGGCTGAAGAAGGCGAAGAAGGAGTTGAAGATTATATGGAGCGAAAGGCGAGCGTTCAGCGGCCGCTAAAGAAAGTGTCTAGTCGTTTGACAAAGGCGGACGCGGCGGCAGTTCGAGATTACGGAGAGGCGACGGATATAACGGAGCGAAAGGCGAGCGTTCAGCGACCCTTGAAGAAAGTATCTAGTCGTTTGACGTATCGCGCGGATGCAGCTGCGCGAGATTACGGAGAGATAGAGGAGACTGCGGATCGCAAGGCGAGCGCTCAACGGCCGCTGAAGAAAGTGTCCAGTCGTCTGACGACAGTGGATGCAGCAGCTCGAGCTCGAGATGTGGAAGAGATAGAGGCGGAGGAGGAGGAGGAGGAGGAGCTGGGGCAGATGGTAGAGGAGGAGGAAGAGTGGTTGCTGCTGGGTCATGCCAGCCACTTGGCAGCCGTCGCCAGAGTCATCAGCTTGGGCGGCGCTCCAGGCGCAGACACTCTCTCCAATCTCTTCGAAAACCTTCAGGTAACTCCACCTCTCCTCCGATTCAGTACGTATACTGTACATGGTGGTGCGCGCGCAGCAGAGTTACCGACAAAACCTATTCTATTCTGTTCTACTACTGCTTGTTTCATCCTGTTCTTCAGTGTGTTGAAGAGCGCTTCTCTGGAAATGCACCTTAGGTACCTTTTTATGGTCCAGCAGCCATTTTCCAAACATATTGGGACTTCCGCATTACATTGCTGACCAGTTTGCAATTTAACCCCTCCTGTACACCCTATGCTGAGATACGGCTGTTGGCCCCGCCACTTTTTTCAAAAATTCTTAGCATCATTCTACTCCATTTTCTTCGCAGATTTCGGTTTGGGGCATGCCCCTTCGATATTTTGATGAAAACACCATAAAAATTGACGAAAATGATCAAATTAGCCAAAATTACCGCGTTTTGGACTGTATCACGCCATATTCATCAAAATATCGAAGGGGCATGCCCCAAACCGAAATCTGCGAAGAAAGTGGAGTAGAGTGATGCTAAGAATTTTTGAAAAAAGTGGCGGGCAAGTGGGGGGAAAATTGGGCCTACCAGCAGCCGTATCTCAGCATACAGGAGGGGTTAAATTGCAAACTGGTCAGCAATGTAATGTGGAAGTCCCAATATGTTTGGAAAATGGCTGCTGGACCATAAAAAAAAGGTACCTAAGGTGCATTTCCAGAGAAACGCTCTTCAACACACTGAAGAACAGGATGAAACAAGTAGTACTCTATGGCGAATGCCGATGAGATGTGTGTTTCAGTGGCAGTCGACGCTGGATTCGCTGGTGGGTTGGGTTCTGTTGCGTCTGCGGGAGCAGTGGCGCAGTCTGTTGCGCGGGATCTTCCCAGTGCAGCACATGCAGACGATGCTGCTGGTGTGTCTGGTGCAGATGATCACGGTGCATCGTCTACTGGAGATTCTGCCCGTCCTCTTCTGCTACTTCGCCTTCCTCTTCATGCTCTACGACACCCTCCAGATGTTTCATCAGCGTCATCGCGTGCGACAGATGGAGATATGGGAGCGCCTCCTGCGTGTATTCTCCCCGTTTCACACGCAGGAAGAGGAAGTAGAGGAAGCAGCGGCTGCTGGTCAGAACAGTGGCGGCTTCTTCGTGTGGCACTCGATGCAGCCTTACACCAACTTCTTCCTGGCTCTACTCGCCTTCGTCCTCTGCTTCGGCTTGTGCGGCAAACACCTGCCCAACTGTCTCCTCCTCTGTGGCATCAGCATCTGCTTCGTCCTCCTTTGCTTCGTCGCTTTCACGCACAAGGTAAGTCTGCTCTGAGTTGTGTTGCTCTACCAACAATATACTATGTACTGTACGTACGTACAGTTCCATGTCTATTTGCCACCACTGGCTTGATATGTGGGGAGCTGTTGTTTTGCAATCTCCAGTACAGTTAGTGCTGCTTATGTTGGGTGTGGTGTTGTCTTTGTTGTTGTGTGTTTTTTTTTGGTTTTTTTTGTGTTTGTTTTGTTGGTCAGTTTGATTGGTTGGAGCTGCTAGTGAAGTTAGTACCTTGATTTTTTTTTTTTTTTTTTTTTTTCGCTGAATCTGCTGTCGCACGGTCCTATTCCGCTCTATATGTGCAATTGGAAGTGCTGCGTCAGTTTGATGGTTGGCGCGCTGGTATTGACGCGATTGCTGCTCAGTCAGTGCTGGAGCGTTGTTTGGGCGGCGAGTATCGCGTGTTTTCGCACTGGTTCTCCCTGGAGCGTCTGTGTGGCGGACTGGTGGACTTTCATCTCGGTCCTTCCTCCTGCGCTCTCCTGGCCATCCCCGCGCTCTACGTTGTGCTGGCTCTGCGCCGCTCCTCCACGCCGTGGTACAGGATAGCCGTGCCTCATTTGGTCTGTCTGGCCTGGTCAGAGGTGGCGATCAGTCTGTTTTTGGCCGGCGGCTTTCGTCTGGAGATGGGCAATATTATGCTGACGGCTGGAGTGATCTCGTTGCTCTTGTGGCCGACTGGCGCCGGCTTGGCTCTTGTGGTGGGCTTGGTTGTGGCTCAGCTCAGAGGTCACATGTCCGCCTTCAGCCTGTTGAAAGCCGGATTCACCGCCTTCATCCTGCTCCTCCCCTTCATTTACGCCAAAATAAAAGCAGCTCTGGCGAAAAGATACGGTACGACATGCTTTCCTTACCACGGTAGGCTGACTGCACTGCGTGCGTGCCCGAATGATGTATGCCTCGCAATGTGTTCTTTCTTTCAGGATTATGGCTGGATCCGAAGGTGCAGGCGAGTCGCTCAGTGGCTCTGCTCTTGTTCTATCTGTGCCTGGTGCTGACGTCGGTGGCTCTGCTGTATCATCGGACGGTGGGTCCGGACCTGGAAGGCGGCGACGTGACGAATCTGTCGTGGGTGGCGTTCGAGCGGCGATGCGGCGCCTCCTCGCGGCTGTCGGACAATCAGGTGGCGAATCAGATGCTGTGCAGTCAGCTGAAGGGCGTCGCCGTCAACTGGACTGGCTCCGTGCAGTCGGTGCGCGTGAGCAGGGTGGAGAATACGCTGGAGGTGCTGCTGGACTACCTGCCCAACGCCTTCGGCGACTGGCTGCGCTGCTTCTACGGGTCGAAGGAGGAGGAGGCGGGGGAGGGGGGCTGGGCGCTGGGCGCGGAGTTCTGCTCCCTCTCCGCCCACCACCTGTTCACCTTCGAGCTGGAGGTGGTGGGTCCTTGGGGAGAGACGCTGTTGGGCGCCGGCAAGGGCTCCGTCGTCCTCAGCGCCAATCACGTCTTCCGGGAGCTGGCGGCGCTGCTGTGCGAGGGCGACGTCGTCCGCTTCCTCGCCTACTTCGACCACTACCCCCTCCAGCGCTATCCCCCGCGTCTGCGTCTGCTCAAACTCCACTGTCTCTCGTGTCGCCGCCTCGCGCCCTCCCAACTCTCCTCCGTCAGCGACTGGAGTCTCTATCAGGGCTTCTGGTCCAAACTCTCCTTCTCCCTCAAGTACTGCTTCAACTTCATCCTCGCCCCGCTCTTCCACATTCAAACCTGATTATTTCTCCTCCACTCTCCTACAGGCAAGTTTTATCTGGCTGTCACCCGCTTTATTTGACGACCATTTATGGACGGCTTGCAATGGTTGAAATGGATAAGACATGGCTGAGCCAATTTGCCGACCATAAATAGTCCGTTGGGGATCAGTTGTTATCTGCTGACATGTGTATGTAGGGCACTGCTGGTGCATTATGAATGTACTATGTTATGTAGGCCTACCTATGTGCAAACAATCAGTGGTATGTATGGGGTGCGCAGTGGATGCGTATGTCTATGTCTGCATCCATCAGTTGTTGTGTCATTTGATGTGAGTGAGTGATGTAGCCGGGGTTTCTGGAATGATAATGATGGCGTGAAGTTGCGGGGTGCTGCTGTTTGTTCTCGGGTAATTATTGGGTGCGAAGGCGGCGCCACTTTTGGCTCTCCCCCTCTAAAGCAGGCGCGCTTTCTTCAGTTGAGTTGAGTTTGCGCTCGTCGTACGTAGGTATGTACAAGCTCGCACGGTGTTGACTGACGCCGCCTTGGCTTTTATTGAGCATTCTAGTCCCGTCGAAATGTGATCTTTTTACTGAGTGAATGAAGTTGAATTGAAGATAGACGAGTTTGTTTATGCGAATTTCGACGTATAGCAAGCAAGCTTTGATCAATACGCACCAGAATACAGCAGCAACTGAAACGTATATAGTACATGTAGCCTACATAATACTAGCTCAGCTAACATTTGACATTCTACTATGTTACATGGCAATGTTGTTGAATTTAAGACAGCTAGTAGATGAACCAAAACATAGCCGGCAGTGATTAGAAGGGCAGTGCAATCTATACAGTACGATTTGCGTAGTGAGTGAATACTTCAACACGAATATCATACTCAGTTTCTGCATGTACGTATAATGCTATTCATGTACGACTGAAAAAAATAACTTCTGGTGACCGATAACGATGGAGAAAAATATCATGGGAATATCTCACATAAATATTGATGCACGCACATACGAAGACAATATTATACATAGTACTCAGACGTGGGCACGGTTTTGAGGGTGGGGGTCTGTCAGTGGGGGTATGCAGGAGGTCAAAAGTGGGGGGGGGGGGTGTTGCGTACCCCCACCCAAAAAAATTTTTTTGGCCACGTACCCCCAGATTTTTTACGTACCCCCAAGAAAAAACCTCACGTACCCCCAGCATATTTACGTACTCCCAACTGTAAATGGTGTGCTACATAACCCCACAAAGTCTATATCTATCCCCAGAAAAAAATGAGCACTATTTTTTTGCACACAGTGCAACAGTTTTTAGTGTGCACCTTGTAATATTTATACAAAATGCAGTGGTGGGTTGATAAGAGTGGTGTGTAAGTATGTGTTCGAATCGAATTTCCACTGTTGAATACTTTAGCAACTTGTCTAGAATGATAGGGATAAACCATTATATAAAACTATTCACTACGTTGTTGCAACTACAAACAACAATTCTTGACAATGCATGCACTTTGTGGAGTATGTAAAAAGTCTGAGCATGGATGTAAGCCAGAGGAAAAAAGGGTGGGGGTACGTGTCCTGGCAGACAAACTGCTGATTTCAAGTTTGGGGTTACGCGGTGGGGATACGTAGTGCTGTTATTTTTCTGGGGGTACGCGGGGGTATGTTGCTTTTCATTTTCCCTGGGGGTACGGGTGGGGGTATGGAGAGGTAGGGGTGGGGGTGCGTTCAACATACCCCCCCTCACCCCCAGGCCCACGTCTGCGTAACCCCACAAAGTCTATCATCTATCCCCAGAAAAAAATGAGCACTATTTTTTTTGCACACAGTGCAACAGTTTTTATTGTGCACCTTGTAATATTTATACAAAATGTAGTGGTGGGTTGATAAGAGTGGTGTGTAAGTATGTGTTCGAATCGAATTTCCACTGTTGAATACTTTAGCAACTTGTCTAGAATGATAGGGATAAACCATTATATAAAACTATTCACTACATTGTGCAACTACAAACAACAATTCTTGACAATGCATGCACTTTGTGGAGTATGTAAAAAGTCTGAGCATGGATGTAAGCCAGAGGAAAAAAGGGTGGGGGTACGTGTCCTGGCAGACAAACTGCTGATTTCAAGTTTGGGGTTACGCGGTGGGGATACGTAGTGCTGTTTTTTTCGGGGGGTACGCGGGGGTTTGTTGCTTTTCATTTTTCGTGGGGGTACGGGTGGGGGTATGGAGAGGTATGGGTGGGGGTGCGTTCAACATACCCCCCACCCCCAGGCCCACGTCTGAGTACTGTACTTGAAGCACTTTGAACTGAACTGCATGAAGCAGAAACAAATTGAGAAAGAGTATGCGATGCCATTGACTATGGACTATTTTTTTTTTTTTTTTTTTTTTTTTTTCGTTTCTTTTCTTCTCTTTTTTTGTTTTTTTTTTTTTTCTTTTTTTTCTTCGGTTTTTTTTTTTTTTTTTTTTTTTTTTTTTTTTTTTTTTTTATGTACCAGCTAACCACCCGCTGTCACGCAAGTTCATAAAAGCAACTGAACAATAGCTACTTTTCCCCGCTATCCAACAGTGCCATATACAATAATGGTACTAAATAAATTCTGGGCGGGTAACAAGTAAGGGTACGTAGAGTAAGGGACAAGCTCGGTTCTGGAACCGTACGATACCGTGCTACCATCGTCAGGACACAAATCTGTACTAGCATATACAAATATAAAACTGGATGGTTCGGAATCGACAGCATGCCATTTATATCACACAGGTGCACAGAAAGAACGAACTTCGCACAGCTGTGCGCACTACGAACACGGGAGCACAACGCCAGCAGCCTGTACAGTAATTACTGGCAGCAGACTACGGTGTTACACACATACTGTACAGTGTACATACGTACATACAAAGTACACCGTGAAGAAGGAGTGCAAGTGCGAAAGATGGTGGGAGAGAGCACTGTTGACTACATAACTGGGTGTGGGGGTTACGACGTTATTCTTCCGCATAGCAAGGGTGATCGCAGAATAGGGATTAGGAGAAATGTGCAGATGGCTAGGATGACTGAGGGTGTGGCGCTAGCAGCGGCCTTGGTGTCTCCATTGCCTTTGCCGTTGGCCTGTATAGCCTCCACTCCATTGGGCTTTGATACCTGGGGTTGGTGAGTGGCGGACAATTTCTTGGCTTTGTCGCAGTCATACTGGCAGTTACCGAGCGCTTCCGGATAGACATTTTGGAACATGTTGAGTAGACTCTGACACATGAGGGAGGCGGCGACACCGTTGCACAGTTTGGAGCCTACGATTTCCTGGAAATCGTGAAGCTTCTTTTTCAGCTCATCACACGCAACTCTCGGCTTCAACTGGACTCTGTAGGGTTCTCTGGTTCCCAGTCCCTTGTGCAGTCGACGCTCCAGGTATGTGGAGGCAGACATGGTCTCCTGGCCGATCCTTTCGACCTTGAGACAGTTGAGGTTGCTCTTCACCAGTTCCTTGCCTCGAGTGCAGGAGTATTCCACCAGGTAATAGCTCTGCAGGAATGTTCCGCTGTGCTTCTTGTGTGTGAGGAGGTCGCTGACAGTGCGAGAAGCTGCCAAGATGTCCTTGTGTTGGCAGTGATGCTTGGTGGGCATGCGATCTTTGATGCAGCGTCGAACCGCCTCCAGATGTCGACAGCCGTCGTGCTTCACCACCGTGACGACGTTGACACGGGAAGTGTAGAGAGCGTGCGCCCAGTCGTCCAGCACCTCGATGAAGCATTTCACCAGCTCCACAGTTTGGCACTGCGCGCCCGCTGACCCCGCCGGAAACTCCAGCATCAGGCAGCACAGTAGAATCACGCCTCCACCTACCATCTCTCTTCTTCCCATTGCTCTATTTGTTGACACTGATGCCTTACTGGCTGTCGTGGTTCCTTAGTATGTCAGTAGGAAAACATGGTGGCAATGTGTGATGTTAAGTGACCCGGTGGAGGATGCGGGCAGTAGGCTACGCAGATCAACGGCGACTGAAAAGTGTTTTCAGGTGCTGACAAGTGTCGCCTCGCGCATACTTTGTCTATCCTGCGCGCCAACTGAAGCAATAAGAACTATGTATCCGTATATACAATAGTATTGTACCAGTGCACTGAGTACTGCTATTCCGTACGCCTCTCCTTGAATTGAATACGAAACAAATTTTATTCAGCCTGAGAGTGGAGAGAGAGGTAAAATGTTGAGATTGAGAGTGAGACGATGAAGTTTCCGAAGAAGACTCTTTCCTTGAAATTGATGTTGAAGCGTCTGCGTGCCTAGGTCATACCACTGAAATCGTAGAGCAAAAGGCAGTAATACAGCAGTAGAAAGCTACCCATTCCCAATGTGAAACTTCTCCATGTCGAGGCTTCAAAGAGAAGAATGAGACGACGCTTGTCTTCGATGGAGAGATCCTGAAACATTTTGTTCCTTTTAAACGTCGCGTCATAATAAGTTCTGATTTTATAGGTAGTTATGTATAGATTCGTTCAGTAACTTATGTACGTGTAGTACCACGAGGCTATACATATTGATTGATGAAAGAGCAGCCGAGAGGTACTATAATGAGAGCTTTTTCTTTTCTGTCCTTATATACAAAAAAGAGGCGGCAAGTGATAGACGCTCAATAAATCTTATAACATGCAATACAAGCAATTAGTAGTTTTATTCATTAGGTATTTATATATTGCACACGGAAGATTTCAACAATCTACGGTAGCTACACTGTCACAGAAACTTTTTATTGAAAAATTAATGTCTCTGGTTCTAGTCTGCACGAAAGCGAAGAAGAAGCAATGAAGCAGCTTCGTCACCCAACGCACGAATCGTGCTACATACAGTAGGTAAGAATCACAGTTTGTTATGCACCACACCG
>JASAMW010004157.1:0-19782 GCA_030247985.1 Epsilonema sp. ZAB3_2 | reverse complement strand
AGTCGGCCGGTCTGCCCGTCTTCGGTTTGCCGTTCTCATCCTCGCATCCCATGTCGGGGGTGTTCAGGCAGGTGTGATCTTCCTTGCAGCAGTAGGCGCCGATCTCTGGGTTACCGCAGCACTGCCAGTCTTGGGGCCATTGCGGCAACAGTTCCTCGGGCATCTCCGGTGGGGGAGGACAGCCCGCAAGCTGAGGGGGAGGACATCCGTGCGTCTCCCCAGAATTGACTGCGACTGCAACAATAGAGAGCAAGCAATCACGCAATAATCAAATCAGTAGGCCTATGTACTGTATGTCCTATAATTTTTCTTCTCGACCATCAGAACACCACAGCAAAGAAAGGACTCTGACAGTGTGAACGCTTAGGCGCGCACAGAGTTACACACTCAAAGCGCCAAAACTGTCCCCCAACTGGGATTGAGGCGTCTTCTCCCGCCAACTTAGGAAACACCCACCCACCGTCTATTGAATCTGCGCATCCTCTTACTGGTGGACTCGGGCAACTTTGTGGATATAGGGGACGTCCCTAACTTGGAAACGGGCGTCCCCTACTCCCCTCCCCTACCTCTATCCATTGTACAGAAACAGATGTACGTATGTAGTACATACTATGTACGTAATTTGTATACCTAACCACGTAGGTCTATTTAGTACCTGCTGACCTGCTGAACCGATGTAATACGGACCTATGTTGTATGACCAAGGTTTCATGGTACAACTATGTGAGTTCCATGGCCTAATGTACTCAGCGTATGTACATACCTATAGCAAAAATATATAATTCTGCTTCCAGAAGAATGGACGACTTAGTGTAAACGCACAGAGCATCCCTGGCAGATATTGGCCCCAATTTTTTGGGTATTTGAATTATCCAATTATATTTGGATATCCAATTAATTGGATTTTACGAAACCATTACACTGGGTTTTACGAAACCATTTTATTGGATATCCAAATTTTTGGCTTTTACGAAACCATTACATTGGGTTTTACTAAACCATTATAATGGGTTTTACCAATTAATTGGACCAGCCACCTACGGCCAGCTTCGCTGGCCTCGCTTGGCTACTCCCTCGCAGTTACCGTGCGTTCTCCAGAAGTAGGGAAATACGTGATGTGTATGAAGAAATTATTGGCACGGAATGTTTAGGTACCCATAATACTTATAATTTACTTAGCCTACCTCGGCGCCTGATTCACTTTCGCTGCGCTAGCGCGTTTCCTGCCTTTCTGTTTCGTAACACGCTTCTCTATGCGACTTTGTACGTATGCTTACATCACTCAAGCTTACAATCAATCAATCAGTCAATCAATCAATCAATCAATCAATCAATTAACTCAATCAATTTTCTCTGCCCTAAGCGCGGGCCTTTTCAATTTCGAAACTACACTCTTCTCTATGCGTGAGAGTGGACACAGAAAGAAGGGAAGGACTGACACCTCTCCTATTTGTAAGTAGATGAAATAATAATTTAGTTCAACGGCGATTTACGACAGTTCTGCGCATTGACAGACAGATTCTGAGCGCGCTTTGCCTATCGCCTCGTCTCTTTGCATGTTACGTCACTCACGCTTCTGTATGAATCATCTGCTGCCCTGCTTCCTTTCTGTTTCGTAACAGATCTTCTCTATGCGACTTGTACTTATACAACGTCACTCGCACTTACTGTGTGTGAATCACTTTACGCTGCGGGATTGCGGCAGTTTTTCTGTTACGTAACACTCTTCTCTATGCGTGAACACGAACGGACGGACGCACACCTCTCCTATTTGTAAGTAGATTTATCCAATTTTTTGGATTCGTAATATCCAATAAATGGTTTCGTAAAATTCAATGTAATGGTTTCGTAAAATTCCAATTAATTGGACATCCAAATAATTGGATATTTCAAATACCCAAAATTGGGGCCAATTATCTGCCAGGGATGCTCTGTGCGTTTACACTATAGTCGTCCATTCTTCCCCTAAGCAGAATTATATATTTTTGCCTATATTTATTTTGCCTATATTTTATTTTTGTCTTTGCAGGGTGGTATTTTATCCTAAACGATTTTTAATGCCAATTTCAATATTTAGGTTTCCCTGCACCGATTTCGCTCAAACTTTGCCCAAATCCATCAAAACCAATAAAAAGTATTGCATTGAAAACAAGGCATGGATATTTCCCGCTTTTCTGATACGAGGTACAGTTGGTTTTGGCTAGGTCCAAGTCCATTCGAATAAAATACGACGACGATGACGACGCTCGGGAATACGTGGGCAAAACTTGAGCGAAATCGGCGGAGGGTAATCTGTTGAAAATGGCAATCAAAATCTTTAGGAGAAAAAAGCACCCTGCTGTACCACAACAGATAAATACGTAAGCGGCTTACCAAAGAGAACAACTGAAACAACGGCAAAAAGGATGAGCTTGGCCATGTTTCAGATTCAGACTCTGTATCTGTACTGGGCAGAAATCCACAAAGAAATACCACAAAGGCAATAACTTTTTGGTCGTGCTTCCGTTATTTATGGAGAAGCTCAGGTGAAAATAACACTAATTAACTTTATTCGCGTGGATGAGCGAAAATATGAAAATTTAGTTATGCTACAGTGTATGAACTGCAATAGCACACATCATCAATCAAATCACCAAAAGTCAGCAATAACAATTAGCGAAAAATGTAGCGTGGGGGGTAACTTGGGCCAACTCTGCATGCATTTTCATGTGACCAGAATGCAAATGTAATTAGAAGAAGAATTAAAAAAATAAAAATTCACCGGAAAGGTGCCTAGAAAATTGAATGCGCGATGACATTTTAGTTAATAAGATTCTTTTGCGCCCTCTACGAAAAGCATGAAGGTAAAGCTGGTTATGGCTGTGGCATTAGTTCGTAAAAGCCTCCAATCGTCATGTGGTCATGTTTCCATTAGCTATGATAACTGGATGGATACAGTAAACAGCATGTGATGCATGTAGGCACGCAACGCACGTACGGTACTACACAGAGTCCACCCACAGAAACCGGAATATGCAATGCTTGTGATACAATACTGTTTTTTGTTTATTACCCGTTTCCGGTTACGTTAGCAGTTCCTGTTTATTTATCAATTTAAATAAGCACGTGTACAGTAAGCTCGTATCAAGTTTTGAACTCAGTTGAAGATCTTTCCTTCCAATCAGTTGGTTCTTCCTTCGCTCTCTTCTAACCTTCACCACAGATACCGACCGCGATACTTCAGCATACAAGCTGCTAGAATAAAAGAAAAGCTAGCACATAACGAAAATTCACTGTTCCTGAGCCACCCGCAACCAACATGAAACTCAGCATCGTTTTGATTCTCTCTTACACCGTTGCTACCATGGGGATGACGCTGGGACGTAAGCAATCGTTTCTTTTACCAGGTTGGCGGTGGTGGTTAACTGTAATTCCTTCCTATATCATGTGCATTACTCTGAAACCACTTGTTTGCTAACGCAGTACGATTAGTGGAGTAAAGCTGTCTATGCATCATGCGTTTATCGTGAAGATGTCTCTGCATGCACGCGCTTACGTACCTCTATGCAGATGTCTATGTAGATACAGTACGTACACGTAAACGCTCGTGCATAGACAGCTCTGCTCCACTAATCTTACTGCGTTAGCTGACGGAAGGTTTCTTGGTACGTCACGTACTTTGCAAGAAATGTAATGTACCCAAAACCGAATGTGTTCCAGTACGTATGTATGTCTGTTTTCAGCCAGCAGAGACTACTGTGCTGCCAATGGTTCCTGTAGCTCAGAGGTGTGTCAGGTGGACGGAGCTTGTCTGAACTGTCTGGTTACATACTGCTGGGCCAACTACCAGACCGACCTTACTTGTGGGCAGTGGGCTTGGTGGCTGTCGCAGCACATGACTGCTTGGACATGGCCAGCGCTGGTTACGGCTGTCACCACCTGCGACAACTATAACCAATCCCCAACGCAAGTTCAAGCCTGGTATAGCCAGTGTAAGGCAACGATAGGATGCTGACGAATACACAGATATATTTATACCACGTAGCCTAGGACAAAACATAATTTTCGCGGATAGGTGAGAATTCTCTGATTCTGTATTAAGAGACGTTTTCTGTAGCGGTTGCATAGTACGCGGATGGGGGGTATTTTTGGAAATCGAGATAATATGCCTTATCGAATTCTCCATCAAAAACTGCATATTTTGATGAATTTTAAAAAAAATTTTCTTCAGGCATCATCGAGATATTGAGGGGTAAAGGTTGGAAGATCGCATTTTGCCGTTTTTCAGCGTTTTCGGCCATATTTCAGCAACAAGAGCGTGTGGCGGGCTACAATTTGGCACACATATATGCCTCATAGGGACCCATGTCTGGACCAAATTTGAGCCCAATCTGCCACTTGTTTGGCGAGATATAGTGTCGGAAAGCTCACACTTAAGTTTTTGCACCTGTTGCAAATTCGGTTATATGAATACCATGGCGTGAATTACCAAAAAGCCCGCAAAAAAATTTGACAGAAGGTAGAGGAGGCTTAGGCCTACAAACTTTATTACTACAGCAAAATTTTTCTATACTTGGAATTTTGACTATGGGCCTCTTGAAAGTTGAAAAATTCAGCAAAAATGCTCCCACTTTTTCTATTATCCTAGATAAAAGAGCAATACCACTGAAATTTTTTCCTCATAAGTAACCTATCTTATGCAGAATTTGATGTAGATTTCAAAAATAAAATGGGTTTTCCCAAAAAATTAACCCTTACCCAAAAATTGTCAAAAATATACTACTTTTGCACAATTATATGCTAGGGGTTAAATTTTTTGGGAAAACCAATGTTATTTTTGAAATCTACAGGGTGTCTCACGTAGACCTACCTAACGACTCAGCCTTATAACTTCCGTATTACAGTAGATATCAAGCTGAAATTTTGTCCCTAGAAACCCAAGAATATACCATACTTTGTGGCAAAATTTGAGCCAGGTAGGTCAAGTAGGGATGAAATTACGAGCTTGCGAAGTTGCGACCACTTTTTTCAACATTTTGAAATCAGCGGTGCCACTATTGACCTCGACAGACCCTTGAACGCTGTTATGGGTGGTAAATCGCCTGTATTTTTGAATCTATTGTGTTTTGGACTGTAGTCATGTTCAGCCATTGTTGTTTCGCCATATTTCTTCCTTGGATAAGCTGCTTGACCATGCTGAGCAGAAGGTTCTTATCTCAAAGCCATGCTCAGTGCGGAAAATGATAAAAACAGGGTCCAAAATGTCTAAGCCTGTAATTTCGTTCGCTGTGGGCCTATTTGGTTCAAATTTTGCCACATAGTATGGTATATTCTTGGGTTTCTGGGGACAAAATTTCAGCCTGATATCTACTGTAGCACGGAAGTTATAAGGCTGAGTCGTTGGGTAGGTCTACGTGAGACACCCTGTACATCAAATTCTACATAAGATAGGTTACTTATAAGGAAAAAATTTCAGTGGTATTGCTCTTTCATCTAGGATAATAGAAAAAGTGGGAGCATTTTTGCTAATATGCAGTTTTTGAGGTTCGCGGTCACTTCGTTGCGGTTTTTTTCGTTGCGGACATTTCGTTGCGGACCTTTCGTTGCCGCGGTCACTTCGTTGCGAGAACTTTCGTTGCGGTCACTTCGTTGAGGGTTTTTTCGTTGCGGACATTTCGTTGCGGCCGTTTTCTGGTCATTTGGTTGCGAGAACTTTCGTTGCTGGTCAATTTCGTTGCGAGATTTACCTAAGCCTAAGCCTAAGCCTAAGCCTGCAACGAAATGAACGGCAACGAAAGTACTCGCAGTAGTAACAGTCGGGTGGCATCACCGTCCATTAAGTATGCGTTGTAGCATAGGCCGTTTTTTATGCAGGTACTTTCTATTTTACGACCACCGGCGGCGCGATATAGCGCCGCCTCCACCATTGCCACACCCGCGCGCATAGGCGCGCTGGAATTTACCAATATCCAGTACGCATTTTTATTACACTTTTTTATATGCATTTTTTCTCGATCTCCGATTTCGCAGTCATTTCCGTTCACGGCGCGCAACACTACAGTCTGCAATTAATTCTGAGTCGCCTTATCACAATTACACATTACGTGTCACGCTGAACATGTAAACATTCTCACACTCTCGTCATCTATAAAAAGGCCGGCAGACATTAGCACCTCATACTTCAATAATATGTTTGGAAGCAGCAATCTTTATCGTTGGGTGGCAGTCAGTCAAAATTTAAGCAATGAAATTGTGCATTGTAAATCAAGATGGTTTCAGAATAAGCAAAACTGCATACTAGCTGGAGAGCAGTGGCTAGAAGAATACAATAGGATAGGTTATGATCTTCCTAACGGACATAGTGCAGTGTTCTTAAAAGTTCAAAAGTGTAAAATCACAACCAATAGACATAATGAACAGGTCGTGTATGTGAGCACTATATTTGCCTACTAGTGAAACAGACAAGATGCCCATAGTCATAGAGAATAATGAATCATGCCACTACACCATTGATGTGGAAACGATTGAGAGCCTTTCCAAATCTATAAATAAAGTTAGCCTCTTTCTATTTGCACTCTCACTGTGTTTCTTTGTGCTGTGGACATACCTGGTCTTTTATTATCGATGTCGCTCTTGAGTGAACTGTATTATGATAAGCACTCGCCAGCGGCATTCAGCTCTGCTCAGAAGCTGTGGAAAGAGGCCAGAAGGCAAGACTCAAAGCTGAAATTGCAAGATGTACAGAAATGGCTGCAAACTCAACGCATTCCTAGTCGCTTCACAAAAGGCCGCAAAATATATCCAAGAGCCACTTTTGTAGCTGGATATGCCAATCAAATTTGGATGGCTGATCTTGCACAGTTTACTAGATTTGCTTCAAAGAATCAGCAATACAACTGGCTCCTCATTGTGCAAGACATGTTTTCAAGAAAAATCAAGGGGTTGGTAGCACAGAAGAGAAAAACAGCAAAAGAAACTGCACAATCATTGGAAAGAATTTTTTCAGAATCCAAAATATTACCCCGCTCATTTCTGACAGATAAAGGTAGTGAATTTGCAGGAGAATGTAAAATAGTGTACAAAAAGTACAACATTAAAAAATATGAAACACAAGATGTCACTCAAAAAGTAGCACCTGTAGAACGAACAATTTTAACCATAAAGCAGCGTTTGTTTCGCATTATGGCAAATGAAAAGTCATGGCGGTGGATTGACAAACTGGATTCTCTAATGAAGGTTTACAATCAAAGCTATCATCGAATTCTTGGCATGACTCCAAATGAAGCAGAAAAGCAAGAAAATGCTGCAAGAGTGTACTACAATTCTGTAGCAAAAATGGAGCTGCGAAAACTGTCAAAAAACTTGAAATTTAAATTCCAAATTGGTGATGTGGTTCGCGTACTGAGTGATGAAACTTTTGGCAAAGCATACATGGGCAGATATTCCATTACACTGTATGAAATTCACAACAAAGCAAGAAAAAGTGGTGTGCCTGTGTACTACTTACAAGAGCTGCTCTCAAAGGAACCAGTGAAGGGCGCTTGGTATGGTGAGGAACTAAAGCTGGTTCTCATTGATAAACAAAAGCTGCCACAGATAGATAGAATTTTGCAGACGAGGTATGATGCTTATGGGGAAGAAGAAGTGCGCATCAAGCTCCCAGGAGAAGATAGAGCTAGATGGGTGAAGTATGATAATCTCATTCCCTATAAATAGCACCCTCAGTGTGGTGGTGTGCAGTATTGTCATTTTTTCTAATGTCTGATTTCTACTTGTACCTACCCAGTTCCACCATACCGATTGTTGGTGAAAATACAATAAGCAGTTACACCATCAGTCTTTCGACACCGATTCACCTGTATCATGAATATGAGGTGGGATTAGTAAAAATTATATATCCAGCTCAAGCATACAATATATTCGATGGGAGTATTTACTACTACAGTTTTAAAAAGAAGCAGTACATAGATAAAAAGTTGGCACCTGGCTACTACAGCCTGGGAAGTGAAGTCGCTTCCGCTCTGAATGCTGTACTAGGAACCGATGTAACTCATTATCATTTCAGTGTGTATGATAGCAAAAGACGTTTCCGTGTGCAGTGCAAAGGAGAAGAAAATCCTCCTTACATATGGTTTTCAGGAAATTTGCAAGCAATAACAGGTTTTCCAGCACATATTTCAGCAGAAGGTGAAACGATTTCAGAGAGAGATTGGGATAGTTTTGGAGGAATTCAAAACTTCTACATTTACTCTGACATTGTAAAAAACACCAATATTGGCAACACAACTGCTCCAATACTTGGTGTGGTAAAATACCACCCGAGACCATACAGCGATGCGCATGAAGAATATGAGCCAAATAATCTAATCTATACAGCTCTAGCAAAAAACATAATTGATACAGTTACCATCAATCTGCGCACAAAGACTGGTGAATCATTTCCTTTTAATTCTAAAGGTGAAGCAGTAGTTGTTCTGCACCTCCGACTGAAAAGACTATAAATACCCACTGCATTGGCTTCGCTTTCAGTATCATTTTTAAAAAGAATATGTACATACCCAGAAAAGAAGAAGTAGAACGCAGCACATCTAGTGAAGACTATGTTCAAATTTTTACACCAGGATTGGACCATTTTCGTGGTTCCTATGTTCAAAGAGGACATGGACTAATTGGAGACTTTGCTCGAGCCTATGCACTTCCTTTTCTCAGAAGAGCTGCGCCATACATTGCAGAAGGCATAAGCGGGGTAATTCGAGATTTAGCAAAAGGGAAGGACATCAAAGAATCAATAAAGAAAAGAGGACTGAAAGCAGTGCGCAAAACAATTATTGGTAAAGGTGAAGAAGAGAAAGAAGCTGTACCAAGAAAACGTCAACGAAGACGAAGAAAAAGAGCAGAGTCACCACACAGTTACAAAAACAACAAAGAAGAAAAGGGGGAATTCAGTCTATTTCTGCCATCTGAATAACTATGGCTACAGAAATCATTCCATCTAGTCTGGATTTATTCTCAACAACTCCGAGCATATACAGCATCAATGAGTCAAAGTATGAAAAAGTGAACACAAGAACAGCACTAGATAATGCTGCGCTTAGTACCTTGGAATTTACCATTCATTCTGATAAGGTGTACTACACCAGTCTCAGTGACACTTTTCTATATTTGAAAGTCAGAATAACAAAGGAGAATGGAGCAGCACTGGACAATGCTCCAAAAATTGGACCAGTACAGAGCCTTCTAACCAGTATTTTTCGCACAGTTACCATGACCATGAATGACGAGATTGTTACCCCCAATGAAAACCAAATGCACTATGTGAACTGGATCTACAACTTTATGCAATCTTTTGATGCAAAAAATAGTTATCTCAGCACTGGCTTATGGATTCCTGATAGCTATGATGAAATTGAGAAAGCAGAGCAAGCAGACCCTCAAGCCGCACTTAATGTTAATGATGGTTTGAAGAAAAGAGCATACTGGTTTCGAGACAGCAACACTGTTGACCTCATTGGCAAAATTCACATTGCGCCACATCGAACTGAAAAACTCTATCTACCAAATATCAAATTTGAGTATCGGTTTGAACTGGCAAAGCCCGCTTTCTTCTTGCAATGCAATGAAGCCAATGTCACCTACCGATTTCTCATAAGTGAAGCAGCTCTGCTGGTGAAAAGAGTTGGCATAAGCCCAAATGTTGCACTGGCACATCAAAAGTTATTGCAAACTGACAATGCCAAGTATCCATGCAAATACATTGCCACCCGCACCTATGCACTTCCAATAGGCTCACCAAGCTTCCGCTTTGAAAATATTTTTGTTGGTCATAATATGCCTGTGGCAATTTTTGTGGGGTTTGTAAGGTCTGAAGCAATAATTGGACATTACAAATACAACCCATACTGCTTTTACCACATGTCACTGCAGGAGTTGGTTTGCAAAATGGGGACAAAAAGAATCCCAGCTATTGAGTACAAACTTGAACCTAATGACAACAGAATCCAGATGGCTCTTTGGGAAACTTTTATGGCATTAGACTTCTATTCAAGTAACACTGGCCCTCATAATTTCAATCGTGAGACATTTCATAAGGGACTATTTCTGTATGGACTGGATACTTCCTGTGATGGAAACCCTAACGCAAGCTACCACAATGCAATGCGCGATGCCACCAATCTCAGCATTGAAGGCACATTTGTTGTGGCTCCAGCAACATCTTATTCTATTATTGTGTTTGGAGTTTTTCATGGAGAAATTCAAATCAATAAATTCTACGCTCCACTGACCAGTTGGAACTGATTGACCATGTATGCTAGCCAACTAAGAAAAGCAATCTTATCTGATTTGCCTATGCGCCACTCATTTCGTGGCATTTACTCAGAGGACAATTTGCCTTCAGTCCCATGTTGCATATATAATGAAGGATTTGTGATAAATTCTGCACCAGAAAGAGCAATTGGTAAACATTGGCTGCTAACATACTTTGATGCGAAAAAGAATAAGGCAATATTTTTCGACCCATTAGGCAGAAGTGCTGTACATTATGGACCTCGCATAACTGAATGGTTTCTTTCACTGTGTGCGCGATACATGTGCCAAGATAATTCTGGAATTCAGGTGCAGGCTGATGATAGTATTTATTGTGGCTTATTTGTGCTTTTTGTGTACTACTATCTAGCTAGAGGTGTTGAATTATCAGCAATATTGAGTCAGTTTTCTCTATCTAAATTGAGAAAAAATGATCGACTGGTTACTGAACTTTGTTGGCAGAAATTTAGGACCAGCCCTCTTACGAATGTGGATTTGCAGCAAGCTCAGAAGGATTTCTTGCAATCTTTTGCTGAAAGTCAGAAAAATGAAGCACACAATTAGCGCTTTCAAGTTAGCTGTGCTTGAATATTATGGAAGAGCAATACTTTAAAATAAATTGTGGTGAGAACATACTTGTTGTTGGACCATCTGGCTCAGGAAAGACAAGCCTAGTACAGAAACTGCTAGCGCATCAGGAAAAATACTTTGGGACTCCCTTACAGAATGTGTGGTACTGCTATGGCATCAATTCCAGCAATGTTGCAGAAATCGCAAAGCACCATCCAGAAGTCACTCTATTTCAAGGACTTCCACAAAATTTATTGGACAAACCTTCAGCAGTATTCAACCCAAAGCAAGCTAACTGTGTAATTTTTGATGACTTATCTGCAGAAACCCAAAAATCACAAGCGTTCACAACTTCCCTGCCCGGGGCCCCCCCCCCACTAACATATGTGCTATTAGCTTGGAGCATTTTTTGTTTTCTGATGAGAAACAAAGAAGGAATCAGTCCAATCATTGGCATGTGATTATGTTATTCAAAACGCAGAGAGGATTGCGCCAAATTAGCACACTTGCAAGACAGATGTCTATTGCTAATCCCGATACTGTGCTATGGGCTTATCATGATGCTACAGCTAAACCATACTCCTGTCTTGTCTTGGACTTCAGAGCACAGACAGCTGATGAGGCTAGGCTCCTTAGCAATCCATTACAAGAGTCTGGAGAGCCAGCATATGTATATAAATAGGTGAAGCATTCACAGAAATTCAGTTTTCATTTCTTACATAATGTCAACAAAACCATCAAAAGCCATTCAGAAGGCATATCCCTTTCTGGTGGTCCTGCAAATTCAACCAAAAAATAAGAAGTTGAAAGAAGTTCTGCTAGCTAAGCCCGATCTTATTGATGCTCTCTCAGAACTGACATTGAATATTTTGAAAAAGAACATTGAGTTATCAGAAGAGGAAAAGCGGCAAGTAAAAAAGTATAAAAATGAACTAATTAGTCTAGTGGAAGGCAGAAAATCTGAGAGAGCACGAAAAAAGAAACTACTGCTTGGGCAGAAGGGTACTGGTTTGCTTACAACTTTGCTAGCTATTGGCATTCCTGTTCTAGCTAGCCTGTTAAATGGCTCAAAAAATCAACGGAACAAAGTATGCCCTGATAACTGAAGAGCTCTATCATACTTTAAAAAATATAAATCAGACCAGTCGACAGCTTCAATCCAAAGAACTGGAGCAAGTGAAAAAACTGGATGATGAAATTTCAGAAATCTTACAGGATAAAACTTTGAACGAAGCTGCGAAACTGCTACGTTACACAGAGACTCTGCAATCTTTCCTCGATTGGCGGAAACGCGCTCCGGAACTTCAGCAACAGTACCAAATAATGCCTGCACCACCAGCAGCAGTTGAGAAAAAGGAAGAAAGAGTACAGGAGGAAGAAGCATTGCCTATGGCAGTAGATGAAGCATCTATGGTAGCTGATGAAGCAGTAACTCAGCCGAGGGAGAAAAAGTGGGGGAAAGATGCGCAGCATGAGCAAAGAATTAGATCAATTATTGATGAAGTCAGTCAAAGTGATATCATTTCAATTGATCCTAATACTGAAGAAGTCATTTTGAGAGGGAATGCCATACCTGAGAGTAATTTTTACAGCATTATAGAGTACATTACCCGTAAAAAGCTGGGGAAAAAAGATGCGAAGGAACGCCCTGTAGGCATTTTTAGATTTGTTGAGGTTTTGGGAGCAGATGAAAATTTAAATATTGATCCACGTTTAATTCCTGCACAGCAACTGCAAGAACTTTTTCTTCGCAGTCAGAAGTCACAAATTGGTGAAGGTAATAGTGTACAGAAATGGATAAAACTAAAATAAACATAGCGCAGGATTTATCCAGTTTTTGTTACTGTATGTTAGTATCTTAAACGCAGTAAGAAGTTAGAAATTGGTAAGGTAGTAGTCTACAGAAATGGATAAAACTAAAATAAACGTAGCGCAGGATTTTTAGTTATTTAGTTTGTTACTGTATGTTAGTATCTTAAAAGAATTTTATATTTTTTAATAAAAAATGAGGATGTAATTTCAGACAGTACTATTCCTATTTTTTGCTTGTTTCTCGCATAAAAAACATGTAAAAACATCATTTTATTTTCAAATAAAAAATCATTTTTAAATGACTTTTTCTCAATTACTTTTTTAATAAAAATGATGATGTAGTTTCAGCCAGTACTCCTTCTATTTTTTGTACAAAAAACACATAAAACTTGCACCTTGTATCAAAATTTATTTTCTGATGTTTAAGATACTACTGTGCATAACATGTTGAAAATAAATGAATTTGACCTTGGCTTGAAAGCACATGCATGCACTCGCACTAGTGGTGGTAGTGGCAGAGTGTGATTCCAAAACCAATAACCGCCTTTCTTTGAGAAAAAATTGGACTTGGTGAAAGTTCACCCTTACCTTCATCATCATGCTCTGTTCTTAGCTCTTTGATCCTCTGATTTGTTGCTCATGATGAGAGTGTTTCAGCTGAGAGATGGAGAGAGATAAAAGACAGGAGGAGGAAGTAACAGGGGGGCAGACTGGAGTAACCAAGGAATCGCGCTGCTTTTATAGTGAAAAGTTGACCCACCAACCTAGAAAAAATTATGGTTGCAAACATCCGGCTCAACTCAACCGTCGTAATTTTTATCACTTTCATTGTATAAAAAAACAAGAATGTGCTAAAAAATAATACGTAGTGACAACACAGATCATAAATCTCCCGATAGAAAAAATTATGGCTGCAAAGATCCGGTTCAACTCGACTGCAGTTATTTTTATCACTTTCATTGCAAAAAAAAACAAGAATGCACTCCAAAAAATAATACATAAATCTCTGGAGCAGACGGAAGTAAATTTGCTCAGCAGTTTTGACGGAACTGCGTGTGCAGTCTAACCATATATCATAATCTCGCGAATGCAATTTATTTACCATAACCAATGTTTTTACATAAGTTTTCCAAGCTCACAAATTGACGCAAACAAAGTTTAACCCGTTTCTCTTCAGTAAAAACAAGAGCGCGCACAAAAATAATAAATAGCATAATTTTTTACACGATCTGAATACTCTTGAATCTCGCAAAAATAATAATCCTCGCTGTCAGCGGATAATCTCGCAAATGCAATTTACCAAAACCAAAGTTTTACGGCGTTTTTATATAAGTTTTTTACGATCGCAAATATTGATGGAAACGAAATTTGTGGCGCTGTATCGCGCCAGCAGGTAGGTGTAAAAATAAACCACATAATCGCGTGAGTGCAATTTACCTTAACCAACGTTTTTACGACGTATGAAACTGTATGCAGAATACGTACACTTGAGGCACATCGCAGACAGTAGAGCACTATGGCAACTCACAATTAATTGCACACTGTAGTCTTGCGCGCCGTGATGAACGGAGATGACTGCGAAAATCGGAGATCGAGAAAAAATGCATATAAAAAGTGTAATAAAAATGTGTGTACTGGATATTGGTAAATTACAGCGCGCCTATGCGCGCGGGGATGGCAATGGTGGAGGCGGCGCTATATCGCGCCGCCGGTGGGTGTAAAAACAGAAAGTACCTGCATAAAAAACGGCCTATGCTACAACGCATACGTAATGGACTTAAAAGCCCTCACTCCTTTACTACTAAAGAGACGACTGGTCCGGCATATCGCGACAACAGGCTGAAAGGTTAGACCCGGCATAACGAGACGACTGGTCCGGCATATCGCGACAATTTCCGGCACAAAGCGACAGTTTTGGGGTCCGGCATAACGGGGCAAAATATGAGGAATAAAGAGACAGGCCCGGCATAACGCGACAAATCATCCGGCATAATGGGATATTACCCATCCAACAAGGAAATATGGTGGAACAACAATGGCTGAACATCATCGCAGTTCAGAAGACAAAGGATTCGAGAATACAGGCGATTTACGGCCCATAACAGCGTTCAAGGAGCTTTCGAGGTCAATGGTGGCACCACTGATTTCAAAATGTTGAAAAACGTGGTCGCAAATTTGCAAGCTCGTAATTTCATTTCTATTTGACCTATCTGGCTCAAATTTTGCCACAACAAATGGTAGTTTCTTGGGTTTCTGGGAACAAAATTTCAGCTTGATATCTACTGTAATACGGAAGTTATAAGGCTGAGTCGTTAGGGAGGTCTACGTGAGACACCCTGTACCTACTGGCTAAAAGTATGTAGCTTGCAGTAATCTCGAAGTATCAAGTACCATACTCATACTCATCAATCCCTTTGCCTATCGCTGCCTTTTTTATTTGCACCGTAAGCCTTGATGTACGGTAATTAGTTAGGGAGATTGGCATCTCCAGAGCCAAACGGAATCATCTCGGCTATCCCCACGTTGGCCTCTAGCGTAGCGCAGCCATCTGGTAACAACTCTTCCTCCAGCCAGAACTTGGCGCAATCGGCCGAAAAACGGAGCACGGGCACCACGGTGTACTCTTGCTCACACTCATACTCCCAGTTGGCAGGGCGATGAACGCATGCGCAACGGGCTTGAAACAGATGAGACGGGTAACGCTGAAACGGATAACCATGAGTTATGAGTAGAGAACAGAAAAGTTTGTGTGAGGCATGTAATGTATGTAGGCTTCGAAAGTAGTACACACGATGACACGTTGCATCGATTCATTATATTGTAGTAAGAGAGAGTACATTATATTACTACCCGGTTGTCTATGTTCTTCTCCAATTTCCAGGGACAGATGGCCCGATGGTTGAGGGGATCGCTAGCGTTGTTGGAGGCGTTGACGCAGTCGGTTCTACCACCCAGATGGACAACTGATGCACTACTGCTCCTCTCTTTCGCCTGGCCTGCACGCGCTCTCTCTCCCTCCTTCCGCCGTCCTCCTTCTCTCAGCTGTTGATGTCGAGCTTCACTCGTCACGTACTCCGCCGCGAAGGCTCCGACGGCAGCTGCATTCAACTCGCAACCGTCGTCTACTTCCGCAGACGGCTCGTTGTTCCGGGTGTTCTGCGCTCGTTTTCTGAGTAAGGAGAAGGCTCCCTTTTGTTGTAGTCGACCCTCAATGGACAAGAAGAAACTGATCGCCAGACCAAGAACAACTGTTGCCACAGTACGGAACATTCTGCTCACCTACCGTACTTGGATCGCATTTGCTCTTAGTTACAATGATAGTCAGAACAGAAGGTACGTAGAAGAACAGTGGGCGACTTCTTTCTCGGAAAAGCTTCATTAAGGAGTCTTGTACCCCTTCGTTGCATAGCCTCTGTATTTCCAAACCGTGACAGGAAGAAGAGGTGACGGTTGAGATGTTAGTAGCCTTTGTTTGTACTATACGCCTCGAGTCATGATGATGCCAAGGTATGAAAACCAATATATAATATTTCGTTAGATGTACCTACAGTACATAACATATGCAAGCGCTTAAAATTACGGATTACTTAGAAGACCTTGCTCGCCCACATGCCTTTTATCGCCTCAGGTTGTCAGGTTGTACGTAGCTACATGGTGCTGTTTATTCGGGATACGGTCACTTGGTTGCCGGTCACTTCGTTGCGGACATTTCGTTGCGGACCTTTCGTTGCCGCGGTCCTTTCGTTGCGAGAACTTTCGTTGCGGTCACTTCGTTGCGGTTTTTTTCGTTGCGGACATTTCGTTGCCGCCGTCCCCCTGTCCTTTCGTTGCGAGAACTTTCGTTGCGGGTATTTTCGTTGCCGGTCATTTCGTTGCCGGTCTAGTTTTGGTCATTTCGTAGCGAGTACTTTCGTTGCCATTCACTTCGTTGCAGGCTAGGCTTAGGCTTAGGTAAATCTCGCAACGAAATGAATGGCAACGAAAGTACTCGCTACGAAATGACCAAAACTAGACTGGCAACGAAATGACCAGCAACGAAAAAAACCCGCAACGAAAGTTCTCGCAACGAAAAGACCGGGGGACGGCGGCAACGAAATGTCCGCAACGAAATGACCGGCAACGAAGTGACCGCAACGAAAGTTCTCGCAACGAAAGGACCGCGGCAACGAAAGGTCCGCAACGAAAAAAACCGCAACGAAGTGACCGCGAACCGTTTATTCTGTCCTACAGTAGGGGACCCGTTTATATTATGTATACGCGTAGAATTTCTGTCTTCGCGAAGAAACGCGTAGTATTCGCGAAGTTTACGCGTACTGTTGCCGAAAAACGAAACGCAAGGACTCCTAGAAAAACGAAAGAAAAGAGAGAGAAAGAAAGAGAAAACGGAACAGCAGCAGAATCAGAAAGCAGAAGCCTGGAAATAGCTAATCTACATGGCAGAAGGAGGAAAAGGGGAAAAAAGCTGCGCACAAATATCGGGCTTCGAATTTACTGCCTTGCAAAGTAGAATTATTCTGCAGTCATGCACCTAAGTATGATATTGAAAGGTAGGCCTATCATAGGGAAACGAAATGCATTTTGTGCCAATTTATTTCACAAATTAGTCCATTGATTCTATGCGGATATTTTCATTCTTCCTTTCCTCTCGCTTGCTCAGATGCTTTCATCATTTCTTCTTCTTCCCGCTTGCTCAGATGGCGCTGTCCTTTTCACTTTCCAGGAGTCCTTGTTCGGTTCATACGCGTAGCATACGCGTATCTTCGCGAATGACACTAGTGTGGAATGACACTAGTTCGTCCCACTCAAAGCCATCGAAACGGAGCCCCGAAAGTACCGTGTTTTCAGTACTTATCTTTGCTTCCTACTCCCCTAATACCGTAAAAGTTAAGGTTACTAAAATGGGCAACGAAAGTTGTCACATGTAAAGCGGAGCTGCTTGGCCCGGCTCTCAGTTGAATTTCAGACAATGGCACTGTTGCCAACGAGAAAGAGTATGATCCGTTTCATTAGTCGACAACAGACAGGCCAATTTACTCGGACCGAGCTCGTCGGTCTTGTGTGTTGAAGCATAGGAGCCGACGTATACGGTCCGACTTCAGCTCGCACCTCATTAGCAGTCTGACCGCGTGAGTACTTTTGCCCGCACCCACAACTTCTCGTCTGACAGCGACGAGCTCACACCTTCCTTCCACCTTGCTCGCTACGTGAAGGAAATTTGCCTGTGTGACGCGACGAGTTCTTTTGGTCTGTGCGCGGTGTGGGCAAGCGACGAACCAATAATTTGTACGCGTGCTTTGTACGCAAGCAGGGAGAAGAGCGAGAGAAGTGAAGAGAACGCAAGCATGCGTGCGTCTGCCACCGACGACTGGCATCCTTTGTACACAAGCAGCGGGAAAGAGCGAAAGAGCGAGGGGGAGGGGAGAGACGACAAAAGCGCCGTGTGCCACCGACGACAACGCATGTTTTGTTCACAAGCGAAGAGGAAAAGTAGGCAAGCAGCAAGTAAAAGCGAAAGAAGCGACGAGAACGCAAGCGTGTGTCTGCCACCGAAGACAACGCATGTTTTGTTCACAAGCGAAGAGGAAAAGCGAAGAGAACCAATTTTATAGGTTACCTGTAAATTCGCCGTGTGTCGCTGTGAGGAAGGAGGAAATGTACTCGGAAAAAAATATTAGAGAAATTTGTCTAATATTTGAGCTAATATATTAGCTTTAAAACGGTTGGCTAATATATTAGCTTGATTGAGCTAATATATTAGGACTTTTCAATTATCTAATATATTAGACTTATTCTCCTAAATATTTAGCTCTTTTTTCAACGCAGTGCTCACAGGAAAAAAAGCTAATTTATTAGACCTTTTGAGACTGTTCACAAATGACATGAAATATAAATGTCTATTTTATTAGCACTTTTAAACTTTATTTTATTTGTACTCCAGTCTGTTTTCTAAACATTTTCATAATATTCAACAAAAAGGAGCACCTGTACTGGATAAACAGTGTAGGATAGGCTTACATGATAGAATACACAGTACTACAAAAACAATGTTGTATGATAGATAAGCATTGTATGTACGTGTACATACATACCTAGCTCAACCACAAATTACAGTCCATATGTACATATGTATTTGCAGTACAGTACATAACTACCTACATACAAGCAGTTAGGCCTACAAGAACCTTGTCCTTCTGGTGCGCATCTTATGACTGGTTGATTCTGTCTGATGTTCATTCCCAATAAGTTGATGACCTCTCTTGATATGTTGCTCTGCATTAGTTCTCACTGGCGATTGCATTGGAAGTATTTTTGGCAGCTAAAATTCAAGAAGTTATTGCTATTGTTATTGCCTATTGCTGAGCAGAAAGTATGAACTTTTTCACAGTACTTTCTTTTCTAAAACCTGAGAAACCGATTGTATGTTACCTTCATGGTGGCAAAAACGGCAATGAAACAGGTCAAAGCCCATGAAAGCAAAAACAGATGAAGCTGCGTGCGACTGAAGACTTCCTGAAATCTGCCAGAGCCTGAAAAAATGTCAAATGCCGCAGCTGCACTAAACCAGCCCCAAAATTTAGATAAAATACTGAGAAAAGACAAGCCGCTGCTTATAATAATATCATATTATATTTAATCTTACTTTTTTGACCTGATTTGAAGATCAGCCGGAAACGCTGTGCAGCTTCAGTTTTTGTTTTTACTTGAAGAGCGTCTCCTCTCAAAAAACCGACGCCTACAATGTTTTGGCGGGAAAATGCTCTAATATTTAGCCCGTTTTGTAAAAGTTCTAAAATAACTTCTAAATTACTGGAACCTGCCTCTAAATTATTAGAGATTTCCCAAATGTAAAAAATTAAGCCTAATAATTAGAGTTTTTGAGCTAATAAATTAGCCCAATCGATTTAGCTAAATTTATTAGAGGTTTAAAAGCTCTAATATTTTTTTCCGAGTAGGCGGTGTGAGGAAAAGTCTTCGTGTGATGGGCAGGGAAGAGAAAGGTGCGGGAGTAATTTTGTCCGTCGGGTGGCACAGAAGCGCGTGTGACGGGCAGAGTATGGGGGAATCCGTCGCCTATTCTAGGTGCGTATACGCTACGTGCTAGGTGCGAGTGAGCTA
>JASAMW010004156.1:0-10106 GCA_030247985.1 Epsilonema sp. ZAB3_2 | reverse complement strand
CTTCCGTATCAATGTACGGCACTGGTACAGTTAGGGGCTGGCTGAGTGAGGACAATGTAAAAGCACTGTAGCTTAGAGGCAAGGGGTTCCCTAACACCGACTTTCGAATTTTTAGTTCAAACCATTTTTATCATAAACTGTATTTTTAACCAAGTCTTATACAAAAACCGCTTTTCAAAATTACTAATATCCGTTCACGAGTTGTCCGTGCGTAAAGTTCAGTCTTGTAGACGGGTTTGGGAACCGCTACGGTAGGCGTTTCCCGACGACCGCTTCAATGCTAAAATTTATCAACCTTTATCGTTGAATAACTCGTGAACGGATAGGAATTTTTAAAAGCGGGTTTTTTGTAAAAGACTTGGTTAAAAATACCTACCATAGTTTTATGATAAAGTTGGTTTGAACTCAAAATTCGAAGGTCGGTGTTAGGGGACCCCTTGCCTTTAAGCTACACCATTTCATTCTTTACCCTGTCCATGAGCTCCATTGCACCCATCCTAAGAACCTGGCAGCTTCCACTTGTGGCGGGCCCATCCATGGTCCACTAATACAGATAATGAAAAATAAAATGGCGGCAGCAGTCAAAATTGTGAACCGATTTCGATTTTGGCAAATCATAAACTCATGGTCGTTGGCGCCAGTAAGACTACTGCCCGACATAGTCTGTCAAATTATGAATGCTGATGGCGCACTTTAATCGATGCAGACCGTTGAGGTGTACAGTATACTGTAAAACACAGCCATAGTTTCTGTGGCGATCATACGCCACAATTTACACCACTGACATTATGACACCAAGAAAGGAGTGAGTGAGTAAGGTAAAGTTTATGGTGATGTGAAGATGGGCAGAAGAAAGTTTTGAGATCGGCAGACTAAATAAGAGCGGAGTTTACAAGCGGTAAATTTACGGCGATTTCTGAAGAATGGAGCGGGTCAGCCGGGCGACAGGACAAATTGGTACTCTCTAAAGGAAGTTGGCAAACATTTCGCTAAAATTCGAATAACAACCGGCAGGCGATACCACTGCACCTAAATTTAGTGCACTATAAATTTCGACATTTAGTACAGAAAAACAATGACTTAAAAATTTGCAAACATTGGTTAAAACTGTCACAAAAGTCTGACAAGCGCAATTTTCCATACTTCATTGACTTGGAAGTTAGCAAAAAGGGGCAGAAACGCGACATGTTTCGCCGTCAATATTTCGCATTTGTATCTCACCAATTACTTCATCACTGACATTTTTCGAAACTCTGGCTAAAAAAAACCGCTGAATAATTTTTAGAGTTCTGCACAGGCAACGCGTCGAAGTTATAAGGTCACGATTAAACCGCCCGTCACAACCTGACGTAGTTCGTTCGCACCTCCTTTCTTTTCTTTTCTGCCTCAATCGTGGCCAATCGGCAATCACTTCCTAATCAGGAGTATGTACATACATACTTACGTAATCCTGAGGATTGATTGCTGTTTTGAGTGACAATAGGAAATTGGAACGAAAAGTGCAGCAAAAACTACAACACACATTAATGGGAAATAAAGACGTACCTAAACCATGTGTCTCAAAAGTTTAGTTGTAAATCCCTCGCAAATAAGTACCATATCAAATTCAAGGCGAAAGGGACACTTTTTTCCGCCCTCCCACCTTTTCAATGTCGTCCGTACGTTCGTTGTATCACATCACTTCGCATCGACCTTAATTAGGGTATCCGATCCGCAGGGTAAAGAATGAAGATTGACATGAATGGAACAATCAACGAAGAAAAAAGAACGAACTTCCCAAAAACTATATTCCTCCCTGGTTGTCTCATACAACGTATTCACTAGTTGCGCTAAGAAGCATCATGGGTGGCCGCGAGCTTGCCACTTTGTTTTTCAGTGCATTGTTGACCGGCGCTGGTAGGGTCGGACACCAATCAAAAACGCACGGTCAGCGCACAACCATTGATTCTTAGCGCAAGTAGCAAATACTGGTAGCTACGGAGTTTAATATGTCATCAAATGACCACACGTCACGTGTCACGTCAACGATAATCGGCGGAAACCTCACTTGTCATTTTTTCATCGAGAGGTGTCAGAAATTTTACTCGTATACCTTTATTCAGCACGACAAGTATAGAATCACTGAAGTTTGTTCAGTAGGTTAGTACCGATCGATCGAAAATTCAGGTAAATAGGAACTTGAACTTCGCTGACAAAAAAGAGACAACATGCAAAAAATAAGAGATTACCAAAGATCAATAAAAAAGCACGCAAAGAATCATTGAAGATTGTTCAGTAGGTTAGTTAGTACCACCGATCGATCGAAAATTCAGGTAAATAGGAACTTGAACTTCGCTGACAAAAAGAGACAACATGCAAAAAATAAGAGATTACCAAAGATCAATAAAAAAGTACGCAAAGACTTGGTCAGATGCATGATATTTACCAACTACTAGTGTGATACCGTAATCCAAAGTAAATCAGCACACAATGAATGAATACGAAGTCAGGATTCCTAGAGTTAGGTATGTGTAACAACTAAATAGGTACGCGTATGTCTTTCAGAACCGAGCAATAGGGAGCATGTGCACAAAAAGCAAATGACAAAATTCAAGCATAGCAAGCGAATCATTCAATGAAACATAAAAAAATAATATCGCGTTTAAAAATGACGCAGTGGAATAGAAAGCAAATAAATTGTGACATTTTGACAAGAAAAGCAAGAGCTAAAGCAAATACAGGGTGTCTCACGTAGACCTCCCTAACGACCTAGGCTTATAACTTCCGTATTACAGTAAGTATCAAGCTGAAATTTTGTCCACAGAAACCCAAGAAAATAGGAAACGTTGTGGAAAAATTTGAGCCAGATAGGGGAACTAGGGATGAAATTACGAGCTTGCAAATTTGCGACCACGTTTTTCAACCTTTTGAAATAAGTGGTGCCACTATTGACTTCGACAGCTCCTTGAACGCTGTTATGGGTGGTAAATCCCCTGTATTTTTGAATCCTTTGTGTTCTGGATTGTGATGACGTTCAGCCATTGTTGTTCCACCATATTGCCATGTTGGATGAGCTGCTTGAGTATGCTGAGCAGAAGTTTCTAATCTCAAAACCACGTTCAGTGTGGAAAATGATAAAAACAGGGTCCAAAATTTCCAAGCATGTAATTTCGTTCGTTGTGGGCCTATCTGGCTCAAATTTTGCCACAAAGTTTCCTATTTTCTTGGGTTTCTGGGGAGAAAATTTCAGCTTGATATCTACTGCAATACGGAAGTTATAAGGCTGAATCATTAGGGAGGTCTACGTGAGACACCCTGTAGTATGAATAATAACGGCCCCAACCACACCAGCTAATTATGTGTGACCGCTGTAAAAATTTCATTACTGACCAAAATAGCCAAGAATACCCACAAAGCTTCCCTACTGCCACCAAAGCAGAACAATGCCAAAACTTAGGCAAAAATGAAAAAAATTTTTACCGTAAATTCACAAATTATCGACACTAAAAGTTCTCTAAACATTCAATGTCCAAGCAAAAACTGTTTCGTAAAATCGTTCTGTTCTTTACTTTCTATGAAAATATTGACAACAAAATTAGCGAAACATTCAATGTCCACATAAAGTAGATAGAGAAAAATATTGGTTACCTGTTTCAAAAAATAGTCACAAAAATATTAGCAAAAATGTTGCTTAAATCGCTGTTTCTATAAAAGTTCCAAAACAATATTCGACGGTGAAAAATTCTCTAAACATAAGTTCAATCCTGGGCTAGCACAATACTGACCATTTCTTGCATAATTTCCGGCTTTTTATGACTAATAACTTTCAAAATATCCTTATCTTGCAGCAATGCTTTCATCATATTTTTCAATTTCTCAACCTGCTCCTTGTCCTTATTTACTACCTCCTCAAAAGAGTCCGAACTTGTCTTTTTCTCGACCTCATCTGAAGATTCTTCTGAAGCATCATCTATCTCAGCTGATCCAACCGCAGAAATACTAGGACGTGCCAATTCCTTCTTTAACTCCTTCTGCAGCGTGTTGGCTTCGACTTCTTTCCTGTCGTCGGATGCTTCGCTCTTATTCACTTTCGAATGGTCAGATCCAGTAGGGTTGGGCAGAGGTCCAGGTTGGGGGAGCACCTAGAAAATAATTACAATATGCAAGACCAAAAATAGGATATAGAAGAACATAATAGTATGCAAAAAATTAACCCTTCCCCAACATGGTTGTCCGAGAACTAAAATAGCAGCATAGGAGCAGTTGGGCGTCAACAATACAGCAAAAAATAAATAAATTTGTTGTCATAAAGTTTCAGAAAATCGAGGGTCCCGTACGAAATATTTTGTCACACAAAATTAACCCATACTGAATATTGTCGGCACAACTGCTACTTTGCAGTGCGCACAATAAAACGGAGTGGCCAGTAACGTACGTACTAAATACATAAGTACCAGCCACTCCTTTATTCTGTGCGCGCCAGTGCCCACAAAGTAGTAGTTGTGCATGTGCTGGAAATATACTGTATGGCCTTTTACAGTAGGGTACTGTGGGATAAACCCGGCCGACAGGTAAAGTGGTAAACCCGACCACCAAGTATCTAAGGCCGTTCTTTCTATGTGGGTGCAGTAGGGTACTGTGGGGTAAAACCGACCAAGGAGTAAAGTGGTTAACCCGACCACCCAGTAGCGAAGGCTGTTCTTTCTATGTGGGTGTAGGGTGGTTGGGTGTATCCCACCAACAAGACCAACCGGGTTTACCCCACGATACCCTACTTCAGCCAACAAAAATATCGCCATTACCTGCGCAGCTCTGGCCGGGCCAAATCCGTCCATTCTTAGCGGCTGAACACCCTGCATTTGCAACCCAACACCACCCATCACTCGTGGCCCACCAAACCCCATCAAAAGAGACACTGGTGTAGGCACCGGCGGTTGCTGGCCATTTGCCACTGGTGGGGCCTTCATTTTCAAACCGTATGGGGCAGACGCCTCATTGTTAGCATTCGTCTTGTTGGGGGCAGCAACCTCAGCTGGTTTGGAAAAACGAGAACTATCGGGACCGATGTCAGAAGATGGCTCGTCTGAGTGTTGCTGGGTTTGCTGAACTTGCTTTCCACTTTCCCCTAGTGGGGTCTTTGTTTTCAGACCGTATCGCGGAGACGCCTCACCGCTAGCATCGCTCTTTGGGTCAGGGGGCAGCTGCGGTAGAGGAACGCTAGCTGGAGTAGAGGAACGAAAAGAGTGGGGGCCGCTGTTAACAGTGCTGCCAGGTGGCTCGTCCAAGGGGCGGATGTAGACCACTCGACATTTGGCCTTCATATCCACGTCCGCCTGTTTTTGAAACACCTGGTAATAAACACGTACACTGATTCAGGCATTCACGAGTTGCGGTAAGCACTAGTACTGGGTCGCGAGGTGACCCCTCTGATTTTGAATAACCGTGACTTTCAGTGCAACATTTGATCGGCGTCGGCGTCGCGGTCGACGTCCTTTAAGGTGGATACGGAGTCTTTCTAAAATAAAGGCGGGGTGGGCACGGGCACTTTATGAAATATCAAAGGGGAGGGTGACTGGATGAAACGTCAATGTACTCAGAGGCAACTTCTACTGTGGCATGAAACATCAATCTCACCAGTTTACCCGTTAGTATCGGTTTCTCGACGTTTTCTTTCGTTGAACAGAGTATACCATAGTAAACAGGCTCTATGAGGTCCTATATTCATCGATCTCTCCTGAGACAACCAGGGCGAGTTGGAAAACGGCAGAGTACTCATTTGAAAGAGCATCACCTGAACTTTTCAACAAGCGTCTGTGCGCCCCTTGAAACGGCCTGTGCATTGCGCAATATTCGTTCAAACGATAGCCCCGAATATAAGGTTTTTCTGGAATAACTTCGCGTAGAGGCAACGTAGAGGGGCGCCAGAGGTATCGATCGACTCGTCTCAGTGAGACGAATCGAAGAGTATGCTGGATGTTGAAAAATACCCAACGGTTCGTTCAGTAGCGCCAAATCACATGTTTTTGGGGGTGTTTTTGAGATGTCGTACTGCGCCAAATACAAACGCTTTTGCGTCGCTCTTTTTGTATATGAGTAACGTATTTTTGGGTGTATAGCCCCATGGGGCTATACAAAAATCGAGAGGTCTGATGCCTAGGTTGGGTCTACTATAGTCTGGCCAATAGCAGTTGGCACTTGGACTCAAGGCGAGTTGCGTAGTTTGCATGTACTTCTGCTAAATAGTAGTACACGAAGCGTGGACAGAAATCCGCATTTGTAAATCTATTTTACGCAACGCGCCTTGAGTCCAAGTGCCAACTGATATTGACCAGACTATACGAGAGCAAAACTGCATGCTTGTACGTACCCTGTTGTAGCGAGCTCTGTAGCTGCTCAAAATTGGGTCGGAAAGAGTCCGTATCCACCTTAATCTCCGCTCGCTTTCTTTTTCTTCGCAGCTGCCTAAACGATGTTGACTGCGCCGCCAACGCCGATCAAATGTTGCACTGAAAGTCACTGTTACCTAGAGGGGTCATCTCGCGACCCACTACTAGCGCTTAGCTCAACTCGTGAATAGTGTAGAGCAGGAAGATAACAATGATCAGTCTGACACCCCTAATTACCGTACGATGTATTGATGTGCAGTTGCGTACGACGAACGTAACGTAGGCAGAGCCAGAATGGTTCGACAAGTTTCGTTCGTACGTTTTGTTTATCACCAATCAATAGTCAGTTGAAGTATACCGTGTTTATGCTGGTTGGTTCGTTTGTTGTTTGTGCTAACAAGAAGGCTTTTATTGGTTGAAGCTGCGAGAGAAGTTTGGCTACTGGAAACAGGCGAAAGCCATCGTCCTTCCGTACGTGTTGTATTATTTATTGTCCTGTGTACGGTGCACGTGGATGCGAGCGACGCAGGAGCTGGAGTAGAAACGGATCGGAGCTGGCAACGTGAAGCCTACTGGTGGTACTACGTACTACGCTGGCAGTAGCGGACTTCTATTGCTATTCGGTGGCAATCGGCAGCTGTCAACAGAACACAGCCGTGGATCTACGTTGCATAGCTCAGGTGCAGACGAACTTATGCTGTAGGATGTGTATTGGGGTCGCTGTACGTACGTGCATGCTGTACATATACGTGTAGGTATAGTGAGTGCAGTAGGAACGTAGACAGCCCGAAGACCCCCCCAAACACTCCATTTGGAGGTCTTCACTCGTTTTTATCTGTATTTTGAGCGTTGAGATGCATAGATCTAAGCTGTGATTATTGCTGTATTGTATCCTGCATAAGCTGTTTGTTGTTGCGTGTGCTTTGCTTGTGTATGCCTAGAAAGAAGGAGTGGACAGCGGTTCCAGATCGGTATCCTCTACGCAACCGACTTTCTTTCTGCCCAACTGATTGTCCGTTTGGAATGGCGGCTACATCTGCGGCTGGGGAATCAAGCAGCCAATTGGCTGAAGGCGGCATCGCCACGAACGCCCCACTTGTGCCGGCGCCGATTCTTTCTGAGGAAGAGTTGGAGAAGCTGCCAGCAGAAGAAGCGGTGATGGTGGTGAAAGGGGAACTGAAGAATCTTCGGAGCGCGCTTGATCATTCTGTGTCGAGATGGCTGGAGGAGGCGAAGCAGAAAGAGGCTCTGCAAAGCCGAAAGGAAGCACTCGACGACGACTTTCGGGCAGCATTGAAGCAACTGTTGGAGCAGCGCAAGGAGTCAGCAGCAGCTATGGACGCGCAGAAGGATAAATACAAGCAGAAGCTGGCGCTGGAGAAGCAGAAAACGGCGACTTTGTCTGCGGCTTTGACGGCTTTGGGCGTCAATGTGAATTCTCTGCCAACTGGTGAAGAAGAGAAGCTACAGTTTCGCCAAGGGGTGTACCGCATGCTGCGAGCTGAATTCGAGCCAGTCGCGACCCAGCAGACGGATCAGCAGCTGGAGACGTCAGACAATCGCCAACGCATTTTCGACAGGGAGCAGACACCTTTCCCACGGCCCACGTCTGGAAGATTGGAGAGAGCGGCTTCAAATGAGTCCTTGAGTAGTCGCAGTTCTTCTGGTCGGCGTAGGAAGAATCCGATTCCAAAGCCGAAGCTGTTCAGTGGCATCCAGAGTGAGGAGGATGTCTACTCTTTGGACAGTTGGGTGGATCACCTGCGCGACTATTTGACTGGCGAGGAGATTCAAGAGGAAGCTTGGTCTCATCATCTGCGCTACTACCTGGAGGGAGTTCCGCGGAAGATGTACGACCAGTGGGTGCGTGATCAGCCAGGCATCGACTTTCAAGGGTTGGTGCAGAATCTGCAGTCCCTGTATGGCGAGTTGTTGACGCAGGAGCGAGCCGGCAACCAGCTGATGGATCTGCGCTGGGACACTCAGAATCAGACAGTGGATGAATTCGTCTTGAAGGTAAAGACACTTCATTCCGTTTTCGCGCCAAACTGCCCAGCCAGCGAGAGAGAGAATGAGGTAGCCTTGCGGCTAATGGCACAACTTCCTGCTCAGTGGCAGCTTGACGTGAGAAAGGAGAATTCTCAGGTATCGCTACAGGGGTACGTGCGGTCAGTCAAGCGCCTGATTGACTTGGACAAGCACAAAGAGGAAGTGGCGCGGAGTCAGAAGAGAGCGCCCGAGTTTACCCACATGAAGACGATACCAGGTACTGCTAAGCAGGAGAGTAGGCCACCGTTTGAGTCGAGGGGTGCTAATGGTGGTAGAAGTAGCTTCAATGGGCGCGGGGGTTGGAAAGGAGCACAGGGAGGCAACGCCTCTAGGCAAACTGCCACAAACGACGCTCAGCATTCCATACAGCCTGCAAGCACAACCACTACAGAAAGCACATCCTCAAGCACACAGAACAACCAAACGCAACCAGAACAGACTACACAGAGAAAATGCTTCAACTGTGGGATACCTGGTCACTTGTCTCGAGAGTGCAGACAGCCCAGGCAGCAGGAAGCAGAAACGGGGAAGGTGGTAGCAGACTCGTCCAGTGCGTTTGCAACTCAGCTTTTCTTTCCCGGGGGCAGCGGCCCAGCCAACAATGTAGTCAGGGGCAACATCGAGGTGCAGCAGCAGTCTTCTCCTCTTTCGTCTGTTGTCGACTCATCTGCGTTGGTGACAGTTCGAGTTGAATCGCTGGAGGTGCGTACTCTGTTGGACACTGGTTCTCAGATGAACATTGTCTCAGCGGCACTGATGAGGAAAGTAGCGGATGTGGTAGGGATGGAGCAGCTGCGTAAAGAGGCTCTTCGATTCACGGGCAACTGCAGGAACTACGATGGTTCGCCAATCACGACGCTGTCCTGCATCGTCCATTTGAACATATTGTTCAATGGCAGAATTGCCAAGGTTCCTTGCTTTGTGAATGAGGCAGCTACTGGAGACCAGCTACTGTTGGGCACGCCAGGACTCAGAGCTTTGGGTTTCGTCCTCACGCATGGACTGCGTGACAACGTCCTGGATCGCTGCCATATTCCCACCAATCCCAAACTGCAACCATTCCCAGTCCCGAGGGCAACTACTGCAATGGAAGAGCCGACGTCTTCTCCGGATGCAGCAAACGGTGAAAACTCACCATCGTCAAAACTGACACATCGTGCATCACATTCGGCTGCTTCGCAAATGGTCAACTGTGCGACGGTGTTTCGTCACGGTCAGGGGAGACAGTACCCAGCGCGACAGATGCCCAAAAGCCCTAACTGGGTAATGTCAAAATTGACAAGAGCGGGCAAAGCGGCTGGACTACCTACAAACTCGGCGTCAGGTAGTGGGAAAGATGCTCCATTTGGCGAGAGGGCCAGAGGTGACAATAGCCCAACTACTGAGGGGCAACGGGGCAAAAAGTCTCGCTACAAACGGCGAACGCGAGCTCAGCATGGTCGAACGCATGGTGTTTCTGTTGGTTCAGTACGTGCGGTGTCGACGTGTGTGGGTGGTGTGAGTGTACTTTCAGGAGAGACTGACAAATTTCAGCAGTCTACGTGCGCAGACCGTAGCCGTAGTTCGGACGTGTCAAGAGTGGACGCAACGTGCGGGAGCGATCGCGGCAGCGGCGACTTTCGGCTCAACGCGGCTTACGGCAGCAATGGGTCACGACGGGTGGACAAGAAGGAGGGAGACGCGCGTGTGGCG
>JASAMW010004154.1:0-13895 GCA_030247985.1 Epsilonema sp. ZAB3_2 | reverse complement strand
CCGACCTTCGTGTCTACTACCAATCAAAAGTTGCACTGAAAATCAAGGTTAATTCAAAGGGGTCACCTCGCGACCCAGCACTAGCTCTTATTGCATATGGTGGATAATCCAAGCTGTCCACCTGTCTGTAGCTACCCAGAGGATGGGGCAAGGCTATCTCCTTTAAGACTTTTTAGGGTCAAAAGTGTGCTGAATGTGTATATGTGTTACTTCATTCTTTTTCTCTCTGCCATTGTGCCATATTCTTGTGATTGCAGGTTACCAGCATCTGCCCTGTATTGTCAATTGCAATCAAATATGTAATCAGTGACTTTGATTCTCATGCAATAATAATTATGACAAATGACAATGTGATTCCTGTCAACCATACATCTCACCTAATCATAACAGTTGGCTATGGCAATCAATCAGGTTAGTTAGTACAAACCACTCAATCTATACCACACCATGAAAATATTTTAGGAAGGAGCCAATGTAGAGCATCTGGAAGTATGTATTTGGTTGATTTCATATATGTTTGGCATTTGAATAGAACAAATTGTGTATGCATCATTTGTATGCATTATAGCCTATTGCAGTGGTGAATGGATTCTTCATAAGTCTTCTGAATGGTTGATTTCAAACAAAACAGCAAACTGGACAGAATCACTAAGGATGTGCTCAGAAATTGGTGGACATTTGGCAAATGTTGATGCAAACTATTGGCCAGTGGGTGGTTCATACTGGGTAAAAACTGTCAGCTTCAACCCAGCTTACCCATTGCAAATCTTGCCATCTGCTGAATTTCACACCAATGATACAGATGATACTGAATATCATATTCCAATCTGTGAAAGAAAAAGTAGTTTACTCTTTCATTGTCATTTACACCACCTTGTTTTGGGCAAATTTTTGGTACTCTAGAAGTTTTAGTGTTTTGGATATGTATTTTGCCATAATTGTAATAATTAGAGATGTAACAGGCTCTGGCTCCAGCTATGGTAAATCCTGGAATATTTTTGGATCTGGCTCTGGCTGCTGCTCTGACATAATGAAGGTGGATCCGGTACCAGATCCACAGTCTATATGTTTTCACTTTTTCACTAACTGCCCATGAAGAAGATTAGGTTATTCCATCAAAATTTATCATAAATTATTGCAAAACTATTGAATGAGACTGTTTGACAGCTCTTGGGCAACTGCATTTGGGTTAATCCACATTTTTACTTTATCTTCTGTCTCATTTTGGCAGCAATCAAGTTGATCATTATGGTTGCACATTTTTTCTACAGTAGTTTTCTACAGTATTTTCTGGGCTTGGATCCGGCTAGAGCTCCAGCTCCAACCAGGGCAATTTTTCAGATCCAGCTCCCGCTCTGGCACTTTGAAATATTTCGCCCTGTTACATCTCTAGTAATAATGCACACTTAATTGCTTTATTTTATTTCAGTATCCTTCAATCAAGTCACTTTGTCAAGCACAAATAACCTGTTGAATGATACTACACATGTGGAAGTGTTACCAACAGTAGTCCCGGCACAGGTGCCAGCTTCAATTGGCATGCAAATCAAAATATGACCAATTACACAGGGTGTTTCTTAATAAACTATCTAGATATTTGTGCCTCTCATTCATCATTGGAGAGTTCGATTTCAGCAGGCTCTTTTACATTTTTGATAGCTAAGGCTTCTACGATTATGCATGCAACATTTGAGCCCTGTAGTCTGTAAGTTAGGATCCGTTAAGTTATTAAATTCAGATTAACAATGTCTGGATTAATGTCATGTCTTGGTGCCATGTTAATCATTCACAGCACTTTTCCTGTCTTGACCCTTCTCACCAGTTGCACAAAGGATTTATTGTCGTGCCACCCATGCCTGCCATCAGATATCCTCACTAGTTTTGCACTCCCACAACATCTACTAAGAAAGTGTAGGGTGCCCGTAGTATGCATGTAGGCATTGGTTTGTGCAATAAATTAATCTGCTGGGTGCTGCTCATCTTTTCTCACTCTCCTGCTCTACTTGCCCCTTGTCCATCCTCAAAGCATGCAGGATTAGTTCCCTTCATCAACATAGTACATGTGCTCATCAATGAGCAATAAAGTGTGCTAGGAAAGAAAGCCCCTGCTGGTCACTTGATACCCTCGCTTTTTCTCATGTTAGCTTCTTTTGTTTGCTCTCCTCTTCTTTCCCCAAAGTACATTAATCTAAAAACTAAACTCCATTACATTAATCTAAAAACTAATGTGATGAGTATTATTTTATCATGAGTGAGCAGAGTCCCTTCATGGGAATTCTTTTTTAAGAGACGTTTTCTGTAGTGGTTGCATAGTACGTGGAAGGGGGGTACTCTTTGTGAATCGAGATAATATGCCTATCGGATTCCCCATCAAAAACTGCATATGTTGATGAAGTTTTAGAAAAAAATTTGTTCAGGCATCATCGAGATGGGTAAAGGTGGGCATGTCACATTTTTGCCGTTTTTCAACGTTTTTAGCCATATTTCAGTAACCAGCGTGTGTAGCGGGCTATAATTTCGCATGCGGAAAGATCCCATAGGGACTCAAGTCTGGACCAATTTTTAGCCCAATCCGCCGCCTGTGTGGCGAGATATAGCGTCGCAAAGTGCATTTCTATATATTTTGCACCTGTTGCAAATTCAGTTATATGAATACCACAGCGCGAATTCATGGCGTACCCCCCAAAAAAATTTGATAGAAAGTAGAGAAGGGTTAGACCTACAACTTTTATTACTACAGCAAAAAATCGCTATAATTACAATTTGGACTACAGTCCTCTTGAACAGTGAAAAATGCAGCAAAAATTTTACCGCCTTTTTTATTTTTCAAGATAAATGAGCAATACCACTGAAACTTTTTCCTTGTAAGTAGCCTATCTTATCTAGAATTTTATGTAGATTTCAAAAATAAAATTTTTTCTCCCAAAAAATAACCCCTAGCATATAATTTTGCAAAAGTAGTATATTTTTTTGAATTTTTGGGTAAGGGTTAAATTTTTTGGGAAAAGCAATTTTATTTTTGAAATCTACATAAAATTCTACATAAGATAGGCTACTTACGAGGAAAAAGTTTCAGTGGTATTGCTCATTTATCTTAAAAAATAAAAAAGGCAGGAAAATTTTTGCTGCATTTTTCATTATTCAAGAGGACTGTAGTCCAAATTATAATTATAGCGATTTTTTGCTGTGGTAATAAAAGTTGTAGGTCTAACCCTTCTCTACTTTCTGTCAAATTTTTTTTGGGGGGACGCCATGAATTCGCGTCATGGTATTCATATAACTGAATTTGCAACAGGTGCAAAATATATAGAAATGCACTTTGCGATGCTATATCTCGCCACACAGGCGGCGGATTGGGCTAAAAATTGGTCCAGACTTGGGTCCCTATGGGATCTTTCCGCATGCCAAATTATAGCCCGCTACACACACTGGTTGCTGAAATATGGCTAAAAACGTTGAAAAACGGCAAAAATGGGACCTGCCCACCTTTACCCATCAATATCTCAATGATGCCTGAACAAATTTTTTCCTAAAACTTCATCAACATATGCAGTTTTTGATGGGGAATCCGATAGGCATATTATCTCGATTCACAAAAAGTACCCCCCTTCCGCCTATACTACTGCAGCCGTATGTTCATCAACAAGTTAGGGAGACTGTCACACTAACGTTAGGAAGACTAGTGAGCGCCACTTGCATTTCTAATGTTCATCAAAAAAGTTAGACTAAGGTTAGTATGACTTTAGCAAGGGAGGTACGGACCACCCTAACTGCATACTTTAGCATGGAAGGATGCCCGCTCGTTTCCATATAAAAGTCTCCCTAATTCTTCCAAAGTTAGTGTGACTTCAATAAATCGCAAGTCAGACTTACTGCTCCTGTACAAAATACAGTAAAGTTACCCTAACTGTTACCCTAACCTTAGCGAGACTTATTTTCAGAGATGAACATAAGAAAAAGTTAGGGCGGAAAAGTCTTCCTAACGTTAGGGAGGAAGTTAGGGTGACTTGGGCCAAGTATGACTTAGGTTAGGGAAGCTGATGAACATACGGCTGCAGTACAGGCTACTCTCAATCCTTACAGAAAACGTCTCTTACTCCTCCCGGGAGTCAAAGTCTCCGACGCCAACTGGTTGTGCAACCGTTGACAACCGACATATGGAGCAGTTGGACAACTGACGCCAACCGACATATAGTGGTTGTGCAACTGTTGTCAACCACGAAGAAAAGAAAAGAAGAAAGATTATCTTTATTTATTTAGGCCTATCATTATTTTGATTATATTTTATTTTTATTTATCTTTATTTTATTTATTTTCTTTTATTTTATTCTTTATTCACTTCGTTTCAGCATCACAAGGAAGAAATATAATCCTGCACTTTCTTTCTTCTTTTCTTTTCTTCGTGGTCGGCGTCGGTTGCACAACCACCATATGTTGGTTGGCGTCAGTTGTACAACTGTTCCATATGTCGGTTGTCAACGGTTGCACAACCAGTTGGCGTCGGAGACTTTGAATCCCGGGAGGAGTTAAACAGACTCTTATGAAAGCTCAAACTTTCAGACATAAAAATTGAGGTTTTTTCACTTTGGGGGCTAAACTCGGATTAGGGCCAAAGTTATCACTCCATGGATGAGTTTTTCAATTTTCTTCACAATGATGCAGTAGATTTGGTTCTGCCACATTTTACAATGGATATATTGAACAGGATTTAATATGTATGAGCTTTTGAATGGTAGTGTGGTATTGGTACTATTTTGGTGCCTGTTTGTCTGCTAATGCCATATGCTGGGCTGCCACCAAACTTCAGTGTGTAAATTTTCAGTCTTTGTCTGAAGCACATGCATTTCACTGCTATCACATCATCACCATTGCCTGTCAAAGGTAGTACATGTACTGGGTGGCAAAAAATTTTCACTAAATTAGAGGTAGTGCAAGCAAGTTTTGGCCAAAAAAGGTGCTGCAAAAACATCAGAAGTTTGATATTTTTGAACAAAAATGGTTGATATTCAGATTGATATCAATATTTTACTTTTGCCCAATTTTGATATGACATTGATATCAATGTTGTTGTTTTAGATCAATATTGACATTTCCCAATTTTAAAAATTTGATATCAATATGAGAAAAATTTTATCGGTATAACGCTGCATCTCTAGTTTTAAGCCACTTTCTGTTGGCCTAGAAAGTTGACATTTTGTTTACATAAATGTTGAAGCCTTGGCTACTTATTACAAAAGACCGCATTCTAAAATTACACTCCTCTGTGGAGATATAGAGACACAAACATCTGGAGAGTATATTATGAAACACAATGTAGGGTACTATGGGGTAAACCCGGACACAGGGTAAACCCGGACACCTAAGATTTTCTGAACTTGCCGCTTCAGCAAATGGTGAACATGGTAGCTCATTTGAAAGAGGAGAGTTCAAGGAATCGATTGGTAGAATACTTGTCTCAATCGGTCTTATGGTTGCTGATATATACAATGTGTCTGGGTTTACCCCCATGTCCAGGTTTACCCCACAGTACCCTTTTATTTACTATTTCTGGAATATTGTGTCACACTTTAAATGTTTAGTTGGGAGATGCAAATATTAGCATTTCATTTCCCTTGCTGCAATCACTTGGAACTGTATCATCAAGTACCAGAATTGTAAATGCAGTACCACTTCTGAGTTATCCTTTGTCAGTTGTTCATGATTCATTGGTTGCAGTTGGAGTTCACAAACAATTCAAGGCACAACACCTCTTAGAAAGTAAGGAGTAAATTCAGCTATTATTGATTAATCCAGCCACATAGCAGCTTTTGCATACTTTTACTTTTAGCACAATCAGGACAGGAACTAACTTATTCATGGAACTATCAGAACCTATTCAACTTATCAGATGCAGGCACATACCTATCAAATGAGTCATCATGGAGTGTCAGTTTTTCAGCAGAATCCACATACAATATTACTATGACTATTACTGGAAAATTCAATCAAATAAGAATGGAAAAGAATGTATGTGCCAGTTTTGGGAATGTCTCCATTCTCAAACTGTATTGAAGAATGCATTTCCTTGCACTTCATGCCTTTGCTCCATATTTTTGCCTGATTACTTTTGATTTTTTGGTTTGTCTACCTGTTGTTTTCAATAATGAAGGCAATCCCACTAAACTCCAATTCACTGACTTCTTCCAAGAAGTGTGCTTTTTGTCTGAGACAGGAGATGTGCCAGTAGTATGATTTGTGGATTGCAATGATAAATGTGACACATTTTTTTTATTTTTTTTTTTTTTTATTTTTTTTTATTTTTATTTGTTTTTTTTTTGATTATTATTTTTTGTTGTATTTTGATTAAAAGAAATAAAAATTAAGAGATTTATATATTTTGTGGTTTTGGTGTTTAAGTTTTTTTGTTTTTTTTTTTTTTTTTTTATTTTTTGTTGTGAGTTGTTGTTTGTTTGTATTGGTGATTGGTGTGATTGTTTTTTAGGTAGGTAAAGTTATGTTTTTTTGTTTGTGTTGTGTGTGGGGTGTGGTGGTGTTGTGTGTTGGGGTGGTTGGTTTGTGTGTGTTTGTATTTGTTTGTGTGGTGTTTTGTTGTGTTGATAGTTTGAGGATGCGTTAATTGGGTTTATGTGGTAATTTTAAGAGAAAAGGTATTGTTTCAGTGTGTTATAGGATAAAGAGTCTTGATAGTGTAGTAGTGAGTGCTGAAATATGCAGCTTTGGATGGGTGTTGGGGTAATGTAGGAGTGTTTGCTGTAGGAGTAAAGTAGTTTGTGTAGTTTGAATGTATATCTGTAGGTATGTTGTGTGTAGATGTAGTTAATGAAAGTATGTAATGTAATAGTATGGGAAATGTTTGGTCGGACTGTAGTGAAATAGGGACTTATATAGCATCAAATTCGTGTTTTTGACTTGTATGTGAGCTAAGATGGAGTTATTATGGAGTATGGGTAGGTGATAAGTGGTTGTTTGTAGTGAAGAGAATGATGGACTATGTGCTGTAATATTCATAGAATAAATGGCTAAGTTGTAGTTAATATATATAGTAAAAAAAGATTTAGTATTTAGTCATTTTGAATATCTTTATCTAATTCCTAGAATAAGAGGAAAAGTACAGAATACTCAGAGAGGGATGTATCGTTTTGTATACAAAGTGTTGTGTAGATGGAATCGCAGTGATTGTATGGGGCTGAAAGTTTGCGGAAATAGGAGAAGTGAATGGGGAGGGTTGTGTGGATAATGTGGCAGTGAAGTGTTGAGAGTAGAATGGATGAGTGACAGTGAGAAGTAATAAATGCACTTCTCGTGTGAAGGTAAGTGTTGGGACTTTTGTGGGGATGCGAAAGTATTGGGTGCAGTACATTGGAGATGAAAAAAACAAAAGAAATCTGGGGGAAGTAGGGGGTAAAGTGGTGGATGGGGAGGGAGTGAAGAGTGTTATAAAGTTCGATAAAGGAAAAGGGACATTAACAGAGAATGAACTTGTTTTCTTTTCTGTTGTGTTGTGTTTTGGGAAAATAGTAATAGTAGAAGTTATGTGGATTTTGCATTATATATCAATCTCTTTGATTACTCTCTCGATTGATAGGTGTGTGCGTGGGTTTAGTGGTTGGGTTGGATATGATATGTGTATAAGTTAGTTGTTTCTGAATTGTGTGGAAAGTAGGTGGGGGGAACTGATGGTGGATGGGGTTGGCTAGGGTAGTAGTGTTAGCTGTGGCTCTGAAAGTTGTGGTGGGGTGTGTATTGGGGGGGTGTGCGAAGTACAAATGGGGATGTGATCGGAGAAAAAGGAGAACGGAGAGTGAGGGGAAGTATAGGTTGTGGGGTATTGTTCTTGATCTGGTGATTGTGGGGAGAAGGGAAGAGAAATGAGAATATTTGCGTCTCCCAACTAAACATTTAAAGTGTGACACAATATTCCAGAAATAGTAAATAAAAGGGTACTGTGGGGTAAACCTGGACATGGGGGTAAACCCAGACACATTGTATATATCAGCAACCATAAGACCGATTGAGACAAGTATTCTACCAATCGATTCCTTGAACTCTCCTCTTTCAAATGAGCTACCATGTTCACCATTTGATGAAGCGGCAAGTTCAGAAAACTTAGGTGTCCGGGTTTACCCTGTGTCCGGGTTTACCCCATAGTCCCTACATTGTGTTTCATAATATACTCTCCAGATGTTTGTGTCTCTATATCTCCACAGAGGAGTGTAATTTTAGAATGCGGTCTTTTGTAATAAGTAGCCAAGGCTTCAACATTTATGTAAACAAAATGTCAACTTTCTAGGCCAACAGAAAGTGGCTTAAAACTAGAGATGCAGCGTTATACCGATAAAATTTTTCTCATATTGATATCAAATTTTTAAAATTGGGAAATGTCAATATTGATCTAAAACAACAACATTGATATCAATGTCATATCAAAATTGGGCAAAAGTAAAATATTGATATCAATCTGAATATCAACCATTTTTGTTCAAAAATATCAAACTTCTGATGTTTTTGCAGCACCTTTTTTGGCCAAAACTTGCTTGCACTACCTCTAATTTAGTGAAAATTTTTTGCCACCCAGTACATGTACTACCTTTGACAGGCAATGGTGATGATGTGATAGCAGTGAAATGCATGTGCTTCAGACAAAGACTGAAAATTTACACACTGAAGTTTGGTGGCAGCCCAGCATATGGCATTAGCAGACAAACAGGCACCAAAATAGTACCAATACCACACTACCATTCAAAAGCTCATACATATTAAATCCTGTTCAATATATCCATTGTAAAATGTGGCAGAACCAAATCTACTGCATCATTGTGAAGAAAATTGAAAAACTCATCCAGGGAGTGATAACTTTGGCCCTAATCCGAGTTTAGCCCCCAAAGTGAAAAAACCTCAATTTTTATGTCTGAAAGTTTGAGCTTTCATAAGAGTCTGTTTAACTCCTCCGGGATTCAAAGTCTCCGACGCCAACTGGTTGTGCAACCGTTGACAACCGACATATGGAACAGTTGTACAACTGACGCCAACCAACATATGGTGGTTGTGCAACCGACGCCGACCCCGAAGAAAAGAAAAGAAGAAAGAAAGTGCAGGAATATATTTCTTCCATGTGATGCTGAAACGAAGTCAATAAACAATAAAATAAAAGAAAATAAATAAAATAAAGATAAATAAAAATAAAATATAATCAAAATAATGATAGGCCTAAATAAATAAAGATAATCTTTCTTCTTTTCTTTTCTTCGTGGTTGGCAACAGTTGCACAACCACTATATGTCGGTTGGCGTCAGTTGTCCAACTGCTCCATATGTCGGTTGTCAACGGTTGCACAACCAGTTGGCGTCGGAGACTTTGACTCCCGGGAGGAGTAAGAGACGTTTTCTGTAAGGATTGAGAGTAGCCTGTACTGCAGCCGTATGTTCATCAGCTTCCCTAACCTAAGTCATACTTGGCCCAAGTCACCCTAACTTCCTCCCTAACGTTAGGAAGACTTTTCCGCCCTAACTTTTTCTTATGTTCATCTCTGAAAATAAGTCTCGCTAAGGTTAGGGTAACAGTTAGGGTAACTTTACCGTATTTTGTACAGGAGCAGTAAGTCTGACTTGCGATTTATTGAAGTCACACTAACTTTGGAAGAATTAGGGAGACTTTTATATGGAAACGAGCGGGCATCCTTCCATGCTAAAGTATGCAGTTAGGGTGGTCCGTACCTCCCTTGCTAAAGTCATACTAACCTTAGTCTAACTTTTTTGATGAACATTAGAAATGCAAGTGGCGCTCACTAGTCTTCCTAACGTTAGTGTGACAGTCTCCCTAACTTGTTGATGAACATACGGCTGCAGTAGTATAGGCGGAAGGGGGGTACTTTTTGTGAATCGAGATAATATGCCTATCGGATTCCCCATCAAAAACTGCATATGTTGATGAAGTTTTAGGAAAAAATTTGTTCAGGCATCATTGAGATATTGATGGGTAAAGGTGGGCAGGTCCCATTTTTGCCGTTTTTCAACGTTTTTAGCCATATTTCAGCAACCAGTGTGTGTAGCGGGCTATAATTTGGCATGCGGAAAGATCCCATAGGGACCCAAGTCTGGACCAATTTTTAGCCCAATCCGCCGCCTGTGTGGCGAGATATAGCATCGCAAAGTGCATTTCTATATATTTTGCACCTGTTGCAAATTCAGTTATATGAATACCATGACGCGAATTCATGGCGTCCCCCCAAAAAAAATTTGACAGAAAGTAGAGAAGGGTTAGACCTACAACTTTTATTACCACAGCAAAAAATCGCTATAATTATAATTTGGACTACAGTCCTCTTGAATAATGAAAAATGCAGCAAAAATTTTCCTGCCTTTTTTATTTTTCAAGATAAATGAGCAATACCACTGAAACTTTTTCCTCGTAAGTAGCCTATCTTATGTAGAATTTTATGTAGATTTCAAAAATAAAATTGCTTTTCCCAAAAAATTTAACACTTACCCAAAAATTCAAAAAAATATACTACTTTTGCAAAATTATATGCTCGGGGTTATTTTTTGGGAGAAAAAATTTTATTTTTGAAATCTACATAAAATTCTAGATAAGATAGGCTACTTACAAGGAAAAAGTTTCAGTGGTATTGCTCATTTATCTTGAAAAATAAAAAAGGCGGTAAAATTTTTGCTGCATTTTTCACTATTTCAAGAGGACTGTAGTCCAAATTGTAATTATAGCGATTTTTTGCTGTAGTAATAAAAGTTGTAGGTCTAACCCTTCTCTACTTTCTATCAAATTTTTTTGGGGGTACGCCATGAATTCGCGCTGTGGTATTCATATAACTGAATTTGCAAAAGGTGTAAAATAGATAGAAATGCACTTTGCGACGCTATATCTCGCCACATAGGCGACGGATTGGGCTCAAATTTGGTCCAGACTTGAGTCCCTATGGGATCTTTCCGCATGCGAAATTATAGCCCGCTACACACGCTGGTTACTGAAATATGGCTAAAAACGTTGAAAAACGGCAAAAATGTGACATGCCCACCTTTACCCATCTCGATGATGCCTGAACAAATTTTTTTCTAAAACTTCATCAACATATGCAGTTTTTGATGGGGAATCCGATAGGCATATTATCTCGATTCACAAAGAGTACCCCCCTTCCACGTACTATGCAACCACTACAGAAAACGTCTCTTAAAAAAGAATTCCCATGAAGGGACTCTGCTCACTCATGATAAAATAATACTCATCACATTAGTTTTTAGATTAATGTAATGGAGTTTAGTTTTTAGATTAATGTACTTTGGGGAAAGAAGAGGAGAGCAAACAAAAGAAGCTAACATGAGAAAAAGCGAGGGTATCAAGTGACCAGCGGGGGCTTTCTTTCCTAGCACACTTTATTGCTCATTGATGAGCACATGTACTATGTTGATGAAGGGAACTAATCCTGCATGCTTTGAGGATGGACAAGGGGCAAGTAGAGCAGGAGAGTGAGAAAAGATGAGCAGCACCCAGCAGATTAATTTATTGCACAAACCAATGCCTACATGCATACTACGGGCACCCTACACTTTCTTAGTAGATGTTGTGGGAGTGCAAAACTAGTGAGGATATCTGATGGCAGGCATGGGTGGCACGACAATAAATCCTTTGTGCAACTGGTGAGAAGGGTCAAGACAGGAAAAGTGCTGTGAATGATTAACATGGCACCAAGACATGACATTAATCCAGACATTGTTAATCTGAATTTAATAACTTAACGGATCCTAACTTACAGACTACAGGGCTCAAATGTTGCATGCATAATCGTAGAAGCCTTAGCTATCAAAAATGTAAAAGAGCCTGCTGAAATCGAACTCTCCAATGATGAATGAGAGGCACAAATATCTAGATAGTTTATTAAGAAACACCCTGTGTAATTGGTCATATTTTGATTTGCATGCCAATTGAAGCTGGCACCTGTGCCGGGACTACTGTTGGTAACACTTCCACATGTGTAGTATCATTCAACAGGTTATTTGTGCTTGACAAAGTGACTTGATTGAAGGATACTGAAATAAAATAAAGCAATTAAGTGTGCATTATTACTAGAGATGTAACAGGGCGAAATATTTCAAAGTGCCAGAGCGGGAGCTGGATCTGAAAAATTGCCCTGGTTGGAGCTGGAGCTCTAGCCGGATCCAAGCCCAGAAAATACTGTAGAAAACTACTGTAGAAAAAATGTGCAACCATAATGATCAACTTGATTGCTGCCAAAATGAGACAGAAGATAAAGTAAAAATGTGGATTAACCCAAATGCAGTTGCCCAAGAGCTGTCAAACAGTCTCATTCAATAGTTTTGCAATAATTTATGATAAATTTTGATGGAATAACCTAATCTTCTTCATGGGCAGTTAGTGAAAAAGTGAAAACATATAGACTGTGGATCTGGTACCGGATCCACCTTCATTATGTCAGAGCAGCAGCCAGAGCCAGATCCAAAAATATTCCAGGATTTACCATAGCTGGAGCCAGAGCCTGTTACATCTCTAATTATTACAATTATGGCAAAATACATATCCAAAACACTAAAACTTCTAGAGTACCAAAAATTTGCCCAAAACAAGGTGGTGTAAATGACAATGAAAGAGTAAACTACTTTTTCTTTCACAGATTGGAATATGATATTCAGTATCATCTGTATCATTGGTGTGAAATTCAGCAGATGGCAAGATTTGCAATGGGTAAGCTGGGTTGAAGCTGACAGTTTTTACCCAGTATGAACCACCCACTGGCCAATAGTTTGCATCAACATTTGCCAAATGTCCACCAATTTCTGAGCACATCCTTAGTGATTCTGTCCAGTTTGCTGTTTTGTTTGAAATCAACCATTCAGAAGACTTATGAAGAATCCATTCACCACTGCAATAGGCTATAATGCATACAAATGATGCATACACAATTTGTTCTATTCAAATGCCAAACATATATGAAATCAACCAAATACATACTTCCAGATGCTCTACATTGGCTCCTTCCTAAAATATTTTCATGGTGTGGTATAGATTGAGTGGTTTGTACTAACTAACCTGATTGATTGCCATAGCCAACTGTTATGATTAGGTGAGATGTATGGTTGACAGGAATCACATTGTCATTTGTCATAATTATTATTGCATGAGAATCAAAGTCACTGATTACATATTTGATTGCAATTGACAATACAGGGCAGATGCTGGTAACCTGCAATCACAAGAATATGGCACAATGGCAGAGAGAAAAGAATGAAGTAACACATATACACATTCAGCACACTTTTGACCCTAAAAAGTCTTAAAGGAGATAGCCTTGCCCCATCCTCTGGGTAGCTACAGACAGGTGGACAGCTTGGATTATCCACCATATGCAATAAGAGCTAGTGCTGGGTCGCGAGGTGACCCCTTTGAATTAACCTTGATTTTCAGTGCAACTTTTGATTGGTAGTAGACACGAAGGTCGGCGCCATCGTCTTTGTTTGCTCATTTGTTTCTTTTCACACTAACCTTCATGTCGACAACCCATCAGAGTTGCACTGAAAATCAAGGTTAATTCAGAGGGGTCGCCTCGCGACCAAGCACTGCTCATATTGCATATGGTGGATAGAGGGGTTAAGCTTTCCATTTTTCGCATACATTGAATTCTTGAGTGTATATATTGCAATTTTCTGAGCCATATGCAGTAACAACAACCCAGTGCTCCTTGGGTTCATGAAATGTGATGAATGCTAGTGCAGGCATTGAGTTATTGAAAGCAATCTCAGTTGTATTTGAATTGTTCATACTCACCCAATGCTTGACATTTCCTATAAATAGGCAAATCAAGTTCATTTACACATGTAGATACAAAAAAACATGCAGATGAAAGATAGTCACCTAGGCAAGGAGCAGTG